>JMFS01001642.1:0-12634 GCA_000699545.1 Podiceps cristatus | reverse complement strand
GTTGGCCTTCTTGGCCACCTGGGCATACCACTGAACTACCACAGTTTGCCACCTGGCTTGGAATGGACTCTGTCTCGGGGTCCTGCACAGGAATATGGGGCAGACCCATATCCCTGTGCTCTGATGGAGGATACAAACAGGGCAGTGAGAGTCCTCAGAAACGGGGTCCATCTACAGTGAAGTTACCGGAGAGGATTCCCCACGCCAGTATTTGGCCAAGCACTATTAGGCAGCTCGGTCCAGGCAGGTACAACAGTGGGATGACCCAAGGCGAAGATGAAGATGTTCCATTAGGAAATCATTACACAACCCCATCCCTGCACTGTCTGCGCCGAGGTCACCCCAGCTCCAGGACAAAGACTGACTGAGTTCCCCTCAGCTAATATTTGCTGTTTGGGCTTCCAGAATTGCCAGTGGCCAGAAACGGGCCGGGCCGGTGCAGGCGGGTCCTACCCAGCTTTTCTCTGCGCCGGCGGCGGAGGACGCGAGGGAGCTGACGGGCCCAGCGAGGCGGCTCCCGGCCGCTCCCCGGCTTAGTCGGGGGCTTCACCCACAGGCAGACACAGCCTGGGGCCAGCACAGTCTCTGCACTCGCAAACAGGGGTTTTTTTTAAAAAAAATCAATTGAGATATAAATTTTCTTTCAGTTCTGATACTCTTGATTGCTGCTTGCAGAAAAACGTAAATAATTAACTGCGTTAGAGAACTGCCACTCAGCCCTGATTTTGCTTCACCTGAAGTAAAAAATGACCACTTTAAAGACAAAAAATTGACAGGCACTTAATCTTTATTCTGTGCCGCTGTCTGTTCCTCTGCTTTAAAAAAAAACGGCTGCTCTATGTAACGAAGTAATTATGTTTGAAGAGTATTAGCCATCATAACGCGTGGTGATTTATCAGCAGTGATAGGATGTTGTCCCAGTTTGACCCTGTAAGAGGAGGAGGATACCACCGAGTCTCTTATGAAATTAACAGCAAGAATGTCAGATCCTAGACGGCCCGCAGAACTTTGCCAAGACTGACCCACTTCCAGAACAACTTCAAAACCATTTTTTTAAGGACACATAATTTTTTTTTTTCTTTTTTTTTAATCTTACAGATAAAGCATCAAGACCTGGAGGGGACATGGGAGGTTTGTTTGAGTAAAGTAACATCTCATCCCCATCTCCAACGGCTCTTTAGGAAAATGTATAGAGCAGCATTGATGGGATCAAGCAGAGCTTCCTCCAACCCTTCTCAGCAGTAAAGGCCAATTCATTAAATGATCAGCAAAGGAGAAAGCTCTCCTGCAGGCTCTGAGTGTGCATATCCGCGTTCGCTCCTGGTTTGTGCCACAGCACACTTACACTGTTACACCAGAGAAGCTCGTTGGGATGGCACTGCTCATTATTGCTTGTGGGCTCTGACACAGCAACAATAAATCTACCTTCAGACTTCTAAAAATCACCAAGTACATCATTTTCCATGAATGTTGATGGAAATGAAAGGAATTCTAGTCCACCGATATCACAAGATCCTGCATTCTTCTGCGGGGCACGGCGTTCCCTGAAGAAGCAGCTGGGGAATGATACAAGAAGAAATGTTTCCAGGACTTCAGAGTTGATCTGCAACTTCATATTTGTTGTATCTTCCTTGAGGCCAGACATACGAATAGCCATGCTTCATTTTGTTGTGTCTCTCTTGCGGAGGAACACACTGATGTGGTTTCCTACCCAAGCCAAAATAATAGAAAATTGAGTTTTACACATAGAATTTGCAGATTCAAATCTCAGAGATGACCATGGCTAAAATAAAAAGCTGGAGACTCATGTGTTGTTTTCAGCTCTTGTGACTCCGATGCTCAAATAGCCACTTGTCTGTTGGAGCAGGTACTCTGGGACGTTTCTCAAAGGGAAGAGCTGAGGCAGTGGACTGGCTGTTAGGCCAGCTACTCTTTACCTCCAACTGAGGCTTCCAAACAAGACAGGGTCCATGGTGGACATAAGGGCGACCCAAGCCTGTGGGAAGGTGAAGCTTTGCTCGAGTATGCTTAATTTCATCCCTTGCAGGACTGGAACACCTCAATGCACCAGTTAACATCAGAGCTCTGCAGGCACCTCGTGCAGACTTGCTGCTCAGAGCAGAGAGAGGTCACAGAGCCAGTTGTTCTGCCCACGCTGGGCTAGCGAGGGCCCTGGGAGCGTACCTCGAAGGCCGGACACAAGCAAGCCTTCCTCCCCTCTCAGCCAGGAGAGGCCGGCACCGAGCGAGCGGCAGGTCTCAACCCGAACAATACACAGTTACTGACAGAACTCACCAACAGAGACTTCTCTTCTGAAATGTGCTGCAGGTCTGGCGGCATGGCCAGGGCGTCCCCCGGAGAAGCACAGCGTGTGCCGTGAGCGTGGTAAGGCTGTCCTCGCAGAAAAGAATCACTCCAGCACTGTACCTTCGTGGGGGCTGAGCACAAAGCAAAGCTGCAGTTCTGCAAAAAGCCCCCATAAAATTCCAAACTGAGTGGTCAAATAAAAATAAAGCCACTGTTGCATTTATTTTGGGGGTGGAGGGAGGGTTGGCTAGCTCAAAAGGAAAGAGAACGACGCCAAGTAACAACACCACGGCAAGAGACACCAGAAGTGCTAATGATTTGCCACTAACTGTGAACGTGGGGTGGCTTGAGCAACAGCCTCAGAGTTCACTTATTCCCATCACCTCTCCACATATGTCCCGGGGGGTAGAATTATTAATGAACAATAAGAATGAAAGTATTAAACTGCAGAAAAAGGTTTATTAGCCTCACAGCTGGAAAACCGATACACTTCGGAACAGCACTTTTAACTTGTAGACAGTTTCAAATTAGAATCTTTATTCATCTGTCCATTTTGCAAAGTAACTTCACTCCATGGAAAAACCTTTTGATTTCAAATGCTTTAGGACGACATGAGCAACAAGCCAGTTAGCTCCGCTGCCCTCCTGCTGCACGCAGCAGTGTTAGAAAGCCTGGCTGAGAGCACCCCGTGGTCTCCTCCCCTACCTGCCGTAAGCAGATCAATTGATCTACATTGAAATTACTCCCCATTTTATGAAGTGAGGTTGTTTTGAGGATAACATCTACAGATACTGGTTCCTGAAGGATCCTGTGTTATTCAAACTTGAATTTGAGATCACAAGATAAAGGAAAATTAATATATTGCCTGGAAGAATGTTAAATGGTGCCTCCATCAAGAGAAAAAAACATATGCCTTAAACCAGTGTCATCTTAGGACGATGCACCAAAGATATTTAATCCAGTACGGCATCACATTGACTGTCTGACCTGATAAACGGGTCTCCTTCTACTTCTAATCTTCATGGGAATTAAAGTCTTCAGATTATCTGTACCACCATAAATAAATTACATGTTAGTTTTAATGACTTTGAAATTTCCCTCTGACAAGTTCTAAAGGTATAAATAAACTCAGAAGTCTTGCAGGAAGATAAACAGTCATGCTTTAATAACCGCAATACACAAAGCAAACAACGCTTGGGTTTAAATGGAAACCACAGCATCATCCTGCCAGAAGAGGGGGAGAGGGGTATGACAAGCATTGTGCTGGTCGCCTCCCAAGCAGGTCAGGTGCAGATGGGTGCTGGGGCACGCAGCGTGTACCCCGAGATGTCAGGATACAATTTACAAGTCCCAGAGGAAGATTTCTAGGCAGCTCCCCCGCATGCCAAAGCCTTTGCCTTTCAGCTCAAGGGGAAGAGCACCACGGGACGGTTGCACAATCTCCGATCAGAGCCAGCTGGCCAGAAACTTCTCACCAACATGGCATGAAGGGCTGACTGACTCATAAGGCACCTCTCTTGGGAAATGCATCCCCCCAAAAAGTGACCACTCTGTCTTTATCTCACTGCCTTGACTATGAGACAGAAACAGCCTCCAGCCTTCTTGGTCTCCAGCCTTCCTTTGTGTATTGAAAGGGAGTTAAGGACAAATTGCCCAAAAGGATCGTTATTTTCTTAAGAAGATGCAAAGCAGTGTACCTGCTGGAATGACCCTGTGTTATACCCCTATGCTGGCTGATCAGGGAACAAGGGACCCAAAACAAGACCATCCTGATGAGCAAGGGTCGGAGCCCCTCACAGACCAGTGCTGCAGCAACGATGGCTCTCCAAGGTGACCGCGTACCATCTATTAGCTGAAGAGGGGAGCATGCTGCAAAGCAACCTACATACCAAGTTCTTCCTTCCCTCCCCAGCTCCCTCACAATACCTCTTTCCTAGTTTTACCCCCGAAGGTAAGATCAAAATAGACCTGACCATTGCAAATACATTTAATTCTTCTTTTGAAGGCACTAAGGGCAAGGCGTGGGCAGAAGCAGAAGGCTCTCAGGAGGTACCACTGTGCAGCACGGAGATCAGGGCTGAAGGCTGCTCCTCTCTTCCTCGCACCTCCAGCCTCCGCTCCCACGGAGCGCAGGGCCTTGCTGCAGACAAAAAGGGTCTGTATGGCAGAGAAGGGCACAATCCTGCTCCCCGTTTGCAGTGGCTTTCCTCGGGCAGGGTGAGCTGTCCTCAAGACGCCAACAAAAGAGCTGTCCAAAATAATAGCTTCCCAAGGGATGGTCCACAAATGTTTCCTCAGGAAGGAGCAGGTCTTTGCAAAGTGTGCTGGACATCTCCCAGCTGCCCCACCAGAAAGTAAGCCTGGCATCTCCAGAGCTGTAAGCCATGAGCTACTGCCCATTGCTGTGAGAAATCATTGCTTTCTAAATAAGAGCAATAACTGTAGAACTGAAGACACTCACTAACATGCAAGAGATGGTCAGGCTTATAAGGCTTGGGGGGTCTAACAATTGTTTCTGGCAGAAACCACAGCAGTTTTCCCTGTCCTTAGTCTCACACTAGTCCTTTCTCTCTCCTCCATCTCTGAACACCTTCTGAAGAGCTAAAATCAACCTTTAGTGAGGAAGAAGTCCATGGTGTGCTAAAAAAAATCAAGACTCAGCTTCAAGAGCAAATAAAAGCATTCATCTTTCACTGGCAATGAAGTCAATTTACCTGAAGGACTGATTTTAGTGAAGTTATTAAATCTGAGACTCATCATAGAATCATAGAGTCATAGAATCCCTTGGTTGGAAAGGACCTTTAAGATCATCGAGTCCAACCATGCCAACTCATGGCATTAGATAACTCAGTTGCCTTTTATTTCTGGTTTTAAACCATCAAGTGGCAGAAGGGGAAATGAAAATGGCAGAAAAGAAAAACTCTTCCGAGGACACAATGGTCCATTAAGCAAAATTTTAAACCAACTTGTCTTTGGCTCTCTATTGCTCAAATGCAATTCTGTTCCTTCCCTTCAGGCTGTTATTAACACTTTTATAATGAGTAACTAAAATAAAAATCAAGTGAATAAATATGCTCAAGGCATTTTGTTATTTCTGCAATTAGAGACAAACTGCCACAGTAAAGCTAAAAGCATTTGGGAAATTATATTCAAGGAAACACCATAACTACAGTAATCCTTGGGCTGCTCTTAGCAACCGCAGTGAACGCTGTGAAGAAGCTGGGTCTCTGTCGTTAGCCACTGGTAAAGGACAAATTGTCATCTGCTATGGCACTGTGCAGCACGGCAAAATTTAATAGCGAAGAGGATCAAAGCTCTGCAAAATCCTGTATTGGCAGTAATACTCACAAACTGCCACAGAGTTTAAAACAAGAACACCAAACCCCAAATTAATTATTCCTCAGAAGACGAACATTTGCTCAGGTGGGAAGTGGCCTTGAAAGGGGGGAGCCCTGTAACTAGGGCTGCCCAGGTGAAGTCCCCATCATATAAGATACATGCCCTGAATAAACCCCGATCGGTCAGTTGCTGGTTGAAGTTCTGGCTTGTTTTATTGCTTATACCCCGTCGACAACCAGCAAGCAGGCAGCAGACAGCCTAAAGGCTTTTGGGACGTGCTATCGGGCATGGAGGGAGGACTTGGCACACCGAGCGCCCTGACCTCGGGGCTGTGGGAGCGCCGAGGGCTCCCCTCCGGGACACCGGCACTGAAGCACAGCGTGAGGCTCCCGGCTCTCGCCCGTCTACACACGGACGGTCTTTGTCACTCCTCAGTGACAAGGTTTTATATCGGATATCAGAACTCACTCTTGTGAGTTTAGCGCTACATGCCTGCAGGGCACCGTGCCCAGCATTGCAGGTAACAATTACATTAACTTAGCAATTATTTATTCCAGGAAAACTCAAAGGGAATTTATTCTTGGAAGAAAGGATGGTAGGAAAGGGGAAAGTAAAAGGCAGTCTAATTTTCTTCTGTGACTGGCTAACAGGCTTTTGGAAAGCAGAAGACAGTAAATGTCATTTATTTTGACTTTATTATTTTGACTTTAATAATGCTTCTGAGGCTTTTTGCGTGACATTTCCGAGCAAGCTAGGGAAACGTGGTCTGGATGAAACAAAGAAGAGGTAGGAAGCCAGAACATCGTGCTGAGAGAGTAGTTATCCATGACCAGGGGGCACACTGAGTGTGCTTCTGCATCTCTCTGGGTCTGATACTATTTGACTTTTCCCTGAACAGCCTGGATGAGGAAAACCAGCACATGCATGATAGGCACAGCTGAGACCGACCCGGGGCCGTCTGTAAGTAGCTTGGTCAACCAGACAGAGAATTCACGAAGGTCCCAAAGGTATTGTTCCCTCTATGCAATATCCCCTGCCTTCAGTTGCCTAAGGTTGGGTAGAAAAACAAGAGCAGGGCAGCTGTCCTTCCTTTGGCGCTGCCTTGCAACCTCTGCCTGCAAACACCTGATTTTCAACCAGAAAGTTTGATCCACTTGTCCAAAAATCTTCCCTCCAATAGAGGTGATCCAGTCATCGTGACTGCTGCATGCAGGAGGCTTCTGCCCTCGTTTCTGCTTTCAGGAAGACAAGACTCTCAGGAGCTCAGCACAGTTGAGTCTCTGCATTTCTAACGTATGTTGATGATGGACTCTGATTGTCTCTGTAGTAATTTGGGTTGTTCTTGCATTTCATGGGCTTTGCATGCATTTCCTTACAGCAAAATGCTGTCCGGGAAATTAAAGGGCGGCTCCTTTTCTCTTTCAGATTCAAATCTCGAGTTCTTAGGTTTTGTTGTCTTCTCCCTTCACCCTTAGCCAATGAAGCGCATTTTCAATTTTGACAGTAATTTCTCATCAAAAAAGAAAATAATTGATCAGGAAGCCATTTGCAAATGTGTCTCCAAGAGGGTGTAATCTGCATGGGAATATCTAACCGCACGGAAGTAGAATAGCAAAAGTTTACTGATAATTTCTGTTTCCCCCAGGTTGACGAGGATGAAGTTTCCGTGTGAGCCAGCCCCCACGGGCAGCAGGCAGACATCTCACGGCTGGTGCACATCTAGGAGGGTTTTGACTGCTGTGCCACAAGAGCTGGGAGCTAAAACCGACATCCTTAAGTCACCTGCTAATTCCTTAGCAACCTTCCTCTCCCACCAAATGCATTTATGGCAGGATCCACCCAAGACATGTTTATTTTGCTTTGGGGTGATGACCTGCCACTGCAGGGGAAGGGCTACGGTGAGGACCCTTCCCCGTGTATCGGGAAGGCATCCCAGCACAGCCGCAGCTCAACCTGCTGGGCGCCAGCCTGAGCGCAGATAGCGGCTTCTCACTCTGACAGGGAAAACAGGAGCAGAAAGAGGAACTACGCTGAACGCAGGTGACACAGCCACGGTCTGGAATGAAAGTTTCAGAGGCTGCAAAAACCCAGTTAGATAAATCCACAGAAGAAAAATCCATGAATGGTTAAACACAAAGATACCACGGCTGTTTCAGAAGGTCCTTAAGCCTTACCCTGCGGAAGGCTGAGGGAACGCACTGCAAAATTATCATCATAGACACCATTATTATAACCTTCCCCAAGCACCCCCTGCTATCACCCACTAACAGAGGTGGGATGCCAGGCTGCACCGGAGCAATCGGGAGGTAAAAGCAAGCCCCGTGCTGCCTGGGCCGCGACGGCAGCCCTGACGTGCTGGCGGTACGGACCCGGGGAGGGGAAATGGCTGGCCACCTCTCCTGCACGTCCGCTAGCTAGGCTGCAAAGGCAGAGCAGGAATTGGTGTACAACGCTGGAAGATTAATAACCACTTGAAACATCTAATGACATTGCATTTCATGCTATGGTCTGATGGACATAATCTGCCCATGATCCACACAAAAGCTGTTTCATAAATCAGTTAAGAGTCATCAAAAGCAGCATTGATAATAAATGCATTATTTTTTAGTATTAATGTATTACAGGACTTTAATCTGAAAGAACTTTGATTTCGTGACTTACAAATGAAATCCTTATCTCTCCTTGCAGTGGTAAAACATCATTTTAGTACGATAGATACGAAATGCTCTCTGTATTTTTCTACTTCCAGTGTTTTTGCTGCCAGATAGATTACTATAACATGGTTCCTTCAGATATTACCGAGAAGGATGCAGAAAATATCTGGATTCATATTCAATCACTCAAAATATTCTTGCCATCTAACAGGCTAGTTTCACTTTAGGCTTTAAGCCTACATATATATTATCAGGCCATTTCCACAAATTGTGACTTGATCAGGCTGTAGATAATATGCACAGAGACCATGTTTGCTGAATGCCAATGGCTAACATCAATTTCTGGAATACTAAACTTTCCTTCTTTTCCAGCCGCAGCTCTGGGAACGACACCACTGCTTGTCACCTCTGGGTCTGAACTTGCAATATGCTGCGGCAAAACCTGATGCAAACGGATCTAAAAGCACCACACAAGACCACCAAGACAAGACACAGGGAAAAGATCTAGTTGAAGATGTCCCTGATCTAGTTGCCGATGTCGCTGCCCGTGGCAGGGGGGTTGGGCTAGGTGGCCTTTAAGGTCCCTTCCAACCCAACCCAGTCTGTGATTCCCTGATTCCAAGCACTGAGTCTCTTCCTCCTGCTCAACACCGTGCAAGGACCCCCAATAAGCATCCAGGTTCACCCACACCTGGCAGCACAGCACCCAGGTTGAAGCAGTTGTCACTGGATTTAATGATTCCTCTAGACCACAAGGAGAGCCTAACTTGTCCCTGTCCTTCATTGCCACTAAGTTTGCTTCATTGCCTACTTCAGACCACCTCCCCCGAACAGCGATGCGCCAGGCATGAGAAAGCTGTCGCTCGGCAAGTGAAAGTGCCGCTCCGGCGACTGTAAGGTGGTGGATGCAGGGTCCGGCGAGGGCACGCGGCATCTGCGTCTCTTGTGGCAGGTCGCTGCGCAGGGAGCGCGAAGGGACAGCTCAGCACAACAGGCAAGACCCGCACATCCAGGGGCGGCGGGGTGCCCCCTGCTTAAGTCAGGACCACCAGTGGGGGCTGCGATGGCTGTGTCCAGCTTACGCTCGACTTGGGGGGATGGATGGCAACACAGTCGATAAGGCCTGTCTGGAGCAGAGACCCAGAGGTCTTGCTGGTATGCAGCCATGACTGTAAGTCAATCACCTTACTCTGTAAGTAACGGACAGCCCAGGGCCCGTTGAGTTCTCCTGCGCGGCAGTGGGCTGCACGCCAGGCTCTCAAGGCTACCCGTCAAGGCTGAGAGATTCCTTGCCATGACAGTTCCTCAGTGACTAAAAGCATGGTAAACTGTGAAATCTTAGCTAAGTGACATAAGGGATTGATTGCGCATATAGATGTATATAATCCTGTAGACACAAACCGCTGACCAAGTCTGAGACTAGGATTGGATCCAGCCGCACCAGGACTCCTCTATGATTAGTTTAGAAAGCAAGGGGCTCCTTTCTGAACCTCGTGACTCAGCGGGAGGGTCTCCCTGATGGTTTTGTCTGCCCCTGTCCTCTGTGCAGTAAATAATCCGGTTTCCCTTGCCATTGACACTTGTTAAGCATTGTTGCGTTTACCACTGAACTTTGTTAACTCACTGTTTTATATCAATAAACTATATTACTGCTTCTCTCTTACAAGCGAAATGCATCTCTCCATCTGCGACGCCAGGCCTAGGACGAGCTGTCTCAGGCTACATTGGCGGGGGACGCCAGGTATTGCCTTACGGCTGCAAGTTTGCAGCTGTGTCAGGAAAAGGTGTCCCTGGCTGCAGCAGAGACACGTTATTACGGTCTTATGTGATGTGACATATTAGCTGACACATTTTATTCGCTATGTCATACCCTCAACTTGCGGAGGCTAACAAATGAAATCACAGCTGTCAACCATCCAAATTAAAAATAAATCACTCCACTGACCCTTGAACCCAGGCTGACAAGTCATTCCCCCACCCGACGGCATCGCGTTCGCTCTCAGTTTCCAATCCTCTGCCATCATCTGCGCCTTAATTTATTTCTCAGCTCTGGCCTGGCAAAGCCAGCTCTGCCCATCCTCAGCCACCCAGACACAGCGTCTGCGCAGTGACCCGCGGCCAGGCTGGAGGGCTCAGCCCCAGCCTCGCGCCCGCACACCCCTGGAGCAAGCTCTGCCCGTGTGCCCTCGCCAGGCAGCGGGAGAACTGCAGAGGGGCCCTGGTGCTCGTGGATGACTTTAAACGCCTCAGTATCTGCCAGATGGGTGCTACAGCTGGGTGCAAGGAACCCAGGAGATTTCTAGAGCGATTAGAGATAATTTCTTGATGCAAGTGATTGATTGATGAAATGACCAGGGCAGATGCATGTTGGACCTGTTACTCAGACAAGGAAAAGAACAGTTGGATGATGCAGCCTTGGATACAGTGACCAGGAGAAAATGTGGAGTTCAAGATTCTGAGAGGAACAGTGAATAGAACCATGGGCCTCACAAGAAAATCATTTTAACCTCTTCATGGACCTACTTGGAAGGATCCGATGAGATTATGCCCCTGGGGGGCAAAGGCATCCAGGAGAACTGTCTAATCGTCAAGGACAGCCCCCTCAGAGCACGAGAAGAGTCCATTCCCAGGCACAAAAAGCCCAGCAAGTGTGGCAAACTGCCAGCATGGATACATGCGAAGGTCCTGACGGAGACCAAACACCACAAAGAAATACACAGAAGGTGGAAGCAGGGACAGGCTGCTTGGAAGGACACCCAAAGGCACTGCCTGTACAGGCAGGAAAGCCAAAGCCAGCTGGGGTTGAAGCTAGCAGGGCAGGAGACAGGTTCCCGTAAGTACACCACTAGCAAAGGGACGGCTCCGTGGGGCAGGGGACCTTGTGGCAAGTGACAGGAAAAGGCCAGGGACTCTAAGCCTTCTTGCCTCATTTTCACAGGTAAGGCTTGTCCTCAGGCCTCCCGGGTCCCTGAGCCCTCCAGTGGGAGGGAAGCAGTGCCAAAGCAGAGGGAGAGCCAGCGATCACGTAGCCCACTTGGATACGCAGCAGTCCGTGGGACTCCTGGGCTGGGGCAGTCAGGCTGCAGCCAGCAGGTCCAGAGGAGCGATCCTCCTCAGCACTCGGAGCACCAAAAGTGCCTCAAGCTGCGCCAGGGCAGGTTTAGGTGGGACATGAGGAACCATTTCTTCCCCGAAAGGGCTGTCAGGGCCTGGCAGAGGCTGCCCAGGGCAGGGGGGAGTCACCGTCCCTGGGGGTGTTTAAAAGCCGGTAGATGAGGCGCTTGGGGACGTGGTTTAGTGGTGGTCAGGCACGGCTGGGCTCGATGGTCTCAAAGGTCCTTTCCCACCACGGGATTCTGCGATTCACCAGAACTGGAGGGCTGTACCTGGCTTTGGGTTCCCTTACACAAAAAGGATATGGACATACCTGCTGCATGACAACAGGTACACCAAGTTTATTTAGCTTGGTTTTGTTTGCCTTTCTGTCCTGGAGACTGACACTGAAGACAGACCTCTCCATAAATAAAGGCAACTGAGAAGAACCAATTTTTTTAATAAAACTATTTCAGACTGTATCCACAGAAGATGATATCACGGTTACAGATGAAAACCCTGAACTGTGTTTTCCATTTCAGATACATGTTCTGAGTAAGAAAAGAAACTCCTGTATATTTTAATAGTGAAACTCATCAAGAACTCATGTTTCCAAGTAAACTGCTGCTGGGATGTTTAGCAGCATCAAAAAGACCTTCAAATAGACTATTTAGCAAATAGCCTTGCCTATAAGAGCTGAAAGATTTGGCAACGTTTAGTAATTTATGTCCTGCTTTTTTTAGGGGTAGGTAATAAATCAAAGAAGGTATTTTACCTGAAGATACGGAAAGAGAAGGTGCTGTCTGCTCTGCACCTTCATTATTTGTCTTTAGCTTCAAAGCACAGAGCTGGTTGAAAGCTCCAAAAGGGACATATAATGATGCCCCGTAATCAGCAGAGTAATCATGAGACGGCTGTGTTACATCGCTCTCTCCAGAATATTAATGGAGTGAGGACATTGCAGACTGATGTGCAACAAGGGTTTAAAATCCTTCCAAATGGTTTCTTAGTCCATTATTTCTTCTGCCGTGCCACTGTTATCAAGGCTGAGAACAGTCAGAGGAAGGCAGTCGCATAATACTTGCAGCCAGTCGAGAAGCCGTGCAGAGTCCCTGTCTCCTCTCTGCCGCATCTCCCTTCTTCAAAGAGCCACATGTGCAGAATTAAAACACTGTGCGTTAAAAAGCGACATGGTTTTGACTTCCAGAACCGGTCCTGGACTAGAATCATAGAATCACAGA
>JMFS01001640.1:0-12082 GCA_000699545.1 Podiceps cristatus | reverse complement strand
GCGAACAGTCCACCCATCAAATCCATATATTGGCACAGAGAAAGGATATTTACATGCATTAAAATTGCATTTAAATTTTTTACATCCCCCTAAGAGTTCTTTATTCTTAATTGTCCATCTGGATGTGCACTGGGCATGGTTTTATCTGTGTTATGTCAGATATCCACTAAGGAAATGTCAGGCTGCATCTTTTCAGTGTGAGAAAGCAGTCATTAACCAGTTTGCTGTTACTGTTTGTTGTAATGAAAAAGAAGTAGATTGTGCATTGTGATAAATAAATGGCTGTTTAAGGTCTTCACAGTTGTTAAAGCTATCTGTAATGCCCACACATGATCCCATGGAAATAGTGAGATTAAATCTCAGCTGTGATGGCTCAATTACTATGTGGATGGTAAAGATACGTAACACAGCCGAATAATTCCTCTAGTTTGGGACTGGTGCTATAGCAAGACCCTCAGAGAGTCCTGCCTATAGATTTCCCTTCCATCAGATTTTCCTCTGCCTTAAATTCCCCTGGGAATCTCAGATATCTTTTCTTAGTCATTTTATGGTATAAGTCAAACTAAAAAATCTGGTAGAAGGAAAAGAAAAGGTAAGTTTCTATTACAACCCAAATAAAGACAACATACACGCACTGTTCTTGAGGGAACGTAAGTGGGATGCATCAGTGTAAAAGAGTTGTAAGAGCCCTTGTTCTGCCTGGGCAAATCAATAAGGCTTTTCTTGGCAAGAACTGCCACAGTGTTTTATCAGTGAGCAGAAATGAATCCAGAGGTGCCTCGGCCCCCTGCGCCAGGCAGCAGGTCGGTGCAATGCTGTCTGTAAGGGGGATGCAGCCCCCTGTGCCCACCTCAGGGCTCTTTCCTCAAGTGACTGACAGGCCCCCGGCACCTCTGGCTGCCTGGCCCAACTCCTGGCTTACAAGTCCTTGCCCCAGGACTGCAAACTGCAGGTGCCTGTCCTCCATGAGTTGTCCTTCCAGGCCTGCTGCCCAGCAGTTAGCCACCATAACACAGGCTGTCTGCTGGACACCCAGCCACAAGCGTTCTTAGATTGTGAGTTCTGGTTTATATCTATTGGAAAATGTCAGAACAAGGTAGCACATTCCTAGGAACTGCAATGCTGCTGTAAGCTTTAATGCATCTCTTTGCATGTGAAAAAATTCTGTTTGATATAATGGGCAGTTACTAAGATGCAAACCGCATTTTAAAAATTCATCTCATCTCTTTGGGAACTTTGACCTCTGTGTACTAAAAATTATTTCACCCTCTTTATTATAACTGAAACATCTGAAAGTTGCTTTCCTTCCCTTCTGTTTCACAGTTTTCAGCTTTTGATTCATTATGGCAATCTGCATTTGGGAATTCACCTTAATTCAGTACTGCTGTGTAAATCCACAGAGAAGTGCTAGCAATTTTACGGTGGTTTATACTGCAGTCAGCAATAGAGAGAGACAGCAGAGAAAGGTGTAGAATTGGCTATTAAGGATGATTGAATGGTTAAAGCTATCACCCAAGCTGTGATGCTAGAAATCAATACTTGACATGGTGATTCCAAATCCAGTAGATAAAGATACAATAATTGCCGTATCAAGTGCAAATACAAAGGAGACTCCAAAATACCCTCCGGTGCCACCCTGATACTGAGCAGCAGATGGTCATGCTAAGAGAAATCTGAGGCTCAGGGGCAGGAAAATGTGTGTAAAATAGGGTGCTCTGTACATCCACAGGTTTTGCACAATTGATCTCCCTGCAGCCTGCCAGCTTTCTCATCTATCAACAAAGAGCTCTTGTTCCTGCATAGCCAAAGTGCCACAGTACAGCCTTGTGGGTAGGACAGTACCTGGCTGCCTTGTTGCGCTGAAGAAAAACAGGCAAAGCTGATGCCTGAACAGCTGATGTCACTTCACAGCTGCTGCTGGGCACTTGGCTCAGCGTGCTTCCTTGCCACTCCAGGAGTAGTTTGGTTCCTCTGATCTCTCTCTCTTCGTTTTTTATCTTTAAATCTTAACAGAACTACTTCTTTTGATTCACAGATTTAAGACTTAGTAAGGCTTGCCATAATTTTGTCAGAGAGGGATAAAAAATGAAGGAAAGGTGAATTCTAGTATTGAATTTGCCTAAGTGAGTGATTTTTAGCAAGTGGCCAGTGATTCTGTGTGCACCCATGGACAGATTCTAAGGCCATATGAAAACTGGTGGACAAGTTTCTTTGTTGCTCAAAACAAATGAAGAAAAAACAAAAAGCAAAAGTGCCTATATGCCATCCAGACATCTTAGCCATAAAAAAGTCTAAAAGGCACTACAAAAAGAAAAAAAAAAAATCAAAACAACCGCTTCTACATGCTTTCTGTTCAAGAACTGGCTGGTACCTAGCAGCACAATTTCTATTACTTTGCAAAAGTTACCTTTTCCCATATTAAAAGAATTATTTTCGCCTTGGGGGTGTCTTGATTGTACCACTGCTATCTATTTAAATTTTAACAGGAAGTTTTAGAAACTAGTTGCACGAAGACTGGCATGAAACTGAAGTGATCCGATAATTCTTCCTCTGTGTCCTGCTTGGGAAGTGTGACTCAATCTCCTTGTACACTGAAGCTCTAGAGCACTTTTACATTGACTAAAGGCTGATGGTGGGAAGGAAGGATGCAAAGTCCCTATGCTATTGCATTCAGGTGCCTTTGTCTTGAGTCAGCTGAAATCAACATATTTTACAGGTTTCCACACAGCCAAGATGCAGCTTCCCAACAGCTATTTTACAGATTGTGTTACAGTAAAAGCTCAAACTGTTCCACAGTTCTAGCAGCATAAAATCAAGAAGTGAGGGTTTCAGTTTTGTTTTTCAATTTCAAAGGAAATTAATGAGCATGTTCACTTGCAAAGGCATTTCTTTTGACATAGTATCATTGCTGTCTAGGGAGGAACTGAATACTTTAAAGCTTGTTTTGTTTTGTTCTATTTTTTTTCCCCCAGTAACAATCATTATTTCTCAGTATGAATTTTCAAAGTTGATCCTTACAAGTACATTTTCAGATGTGCTTTTGGAGAAAATGTTTTGTGCCAGTATCTTACTTGCATTGGGGAACATTACCAGCAAGGACTCAGCCAATCTGATTCAACAGAAGCTCTGCTGGTAAAATTGCAAGCAGGATTTACTTCCTCCCATAAAGTTAAGCTTTTTTGTCCTGTCACTCCTACCTTTCCGATAGCAAGTGATGGGAAAATATCTCTAGCTCAAATCTCTTGCAACCAGTTCAGCTATATTCTTGCACTTAGGGGTGTGGACTGAAAAGTGATAGACCTTTTTTTGTTTGTTTGTTTGGTTTTTTTTTTTGTTGGTTTTTTTTTTTTTTTTCATTTAAAAAGAAAAGAAGATTCTCTAGAGAGATGCATTTGCTGTAGATAAAAACAGAGTGATTAATTTACATGTACAGCTGCCTTTGAGGCTGACAGTCATCCACTTGACAGGATAGAGCAGCCGGATCTACCAGAAATGAATATTTCATAGCAAAACTTGGCTCTTTCTGATAAACAAGGGAGAGGTGCTGGTGGCAGCACTGACATAGGCCAGCTTCTGTCAGAGCAAAGGAATTGCCCCAAGTGACAATGACCTTCGTAACATGCAAATAGCCTTTGCTACACCACTCTTTTACTAACGAGTCTTGAGTCTGTGATTTTCTGATCTCCTTTTACTTTTTAATGCTATTTAATCTTCCATGATGTTAGCATTTATTTCCTTGGAAGGAACTAACATGATGTTGGTGGTAATGATCAATGTGGTAAAAAAGTTCCAAATGTACAATGATAATTTTATCCCCTGGAAGGACACAATAATCAAGATCTTTTCTTTGTTTTAGTTAAGGAAGGTGTTGGGTGACTAAAGGCAGTCACAAGAGATAACTTGTCTACCAAGTCTAAAACAAAGAAGGTGGCTACCAACCATCTATCATTGTGTCAGCCCTATTATATCTACTATATAAATTTTTAATAATAGCTCCTTAATTTTTCTGAGTGAGTAAACAGATATTGATTAAAGTACCTACATAGCCACCTAAATAAGCACTAAACCACCTTAAATGAATACCTGGACTTCTGAATAGGGAATGGAATCCCTAACTTGGAGATATCCAACTTTTGAAGCCTGGTATTCCAATAGATACCGTACTTGATTAAACCACTGCAGTCTCAACCACTATCTTTTGCTTAGTATACAACAGAGCAATTGCTTGCTTCAAATTTTGAGTATCAGAATCACCCAGAAAGTTAACATACATCTGAGTAAAAATAAGTGATATTTAAGTCTCCTGGATGGCTTGTTGGATATGAACCAACATTGCAGAAGCTGTAACCAGTAAGCTATTGTTTTCTGACCTACATATCCATAAATCAAACATTATTATTTATTTCTTTACCAGAACAATCAAGATGGATTGCTATAAAGATGCTTATCCCAAGACATTCCATTAACTGAAGATCTAGGTCTAACACAGTCCCTTTGAAACAATTAGGTCACAACATTTCTAGCTTGATGCATTGCCCATCTATTGTTTTCCAGAAAGCTACACCATGCAGTCAGATTTATGTGTTTATTACATAAAACTTAAAGACTCACTGGCTGTCAGAGACACCCCTTACATTGTGCTATTAATAAACAGAGTGGTAACAAATTTAGCAGAAAGTTTAAGCTCTGCTAATCCCTCAAATAGAGGGCAAAAATCAGCCTCTGTAATTTGTAAAATTCAACTCCTGTCTGCAGGAAACAAACATACTTCTCTGTTTCTCCTATCTTCTGCAACTTAATTGATTAGGTCCATATTCTACTAGCATTCTGCACGCAATTAAGTTTTTTAGTCCTTGAGTAGTCACATACAGCTGAATAAGAATATGGGAAAAGTATGGTATTAATCACTGCTAACAAGGATAGCAGGATCTGCTTTCATTGGTAATATAAATCAAAAGCACTGTGTGTTTAACATATTGCAGTCCAGTCATCAAAAAGTTTAATATATCACCCATAAAAAAAATATTTCATTTTCTTTCATTCCCTCTCAATAAATGTATTTGTCTGTCTTCTGGTGGCCACCAATTAAACTGGAATTCAGTGCATAATGAAAAGAAAAGAAAAGAAAAAGGAATTCATAAAGTTAAATAATTGTATAGGAAGTTTCAACAATGTTAATTCTGCTGCTTTTGGAACTAGAAAAAGTGAATAAATCTTGCAGAAATTTATTTTCTTATTGGTGGAACTATTGTTCCTTTACTTGTTCTTGAAGTACAACAAATTTTGCTGAAAAAAAAAAAAATGTTCTGTATATATCTTCTTGCAATAATTATATACTCAGGCTCTAGGAACAGCAAAATAAATATAGAAGTCCATGTCATTTGTAGCAAATGCAGATGTTGCAGCATATATTTTTTCTCCTGTAAAGCAAAACTTATCTGGTTTTCCTAGGTACTGTTCTTAGGTACCCTGTGAGATTAATTGTTTGTAGCTCTTCTGAACAGTTCTATGGAGAGAATGGTAAAAGAAGAGGCATTGGGTATTGTGCTTTTCAAACTCAGAGGATAATGTGGAGAAATGTCCCTGTATGCTTATTCAATAATATCTACTGCACCACCACAAGCATCTAAACCTATTTCAGGGGGAAAATGAACTGACACACCTGACACCCTTCCTTTTGAGTGAGTCTGGGTTTTGGCTGTCCCTGATGTCACTGCCTTTGTCCTTTAAGGTGCAAGGTGAGATCAGTGCTGGCTTCTGCAATGGCTCAAGCAGAGGGAGAATGAGCTGCTACATCTCTCCTCCCCTCCCCAGTGCTCTTGCATAGCTATGTTCATAATACAGCAGCGTTCACATGTATCTTTAAAAACTCAATTAAAAACAAAACAAAACAAAACAAAACTTGAGAATATATAAAACGTTTTCTGTCTTTTTTTTCCTTTCTTCAGAGAAAGAGACTGTTTTTTGACTTGTTCCAGCACAGTTTCTGTGGGGAAAAGGTGTTTTTAGGTCAGAGACAGATATTTTAGGAAAGGCACTGGCAATATCAGATCAGGACTTCCACCAGTGAAGTCAGACAGATTATCGTGGAGGAAAATGATTGTTAATGAGGCAGGTGTTGGTCTCAGAACTCACCAGGGTTTGCATTTAAGTCAGAAAAAGCAAAAGCCTCAGAATTACATTTTTAAAAAAATAGTATAAAATTTTCAGAGTGAAATGTTTGTTAGACAAATGCATTCTCCTACCCTTAGAGTGCTATTAGCAAGAATGTCATAAATTTCTTTGACAACAGAATTACGAAAACGGCAGCAAGACCTGTAGTAATGGTCAGTAGTAAGAAAAGTTATGAGTGAAATGTAAATGTCTAAATACTGATTAAATTTTCAGAAGCATCTGAAATGTTTTGCACCTCCAGAAAAATATAAGAACAGAGTAATGACTGCAAATTGATCTCAGGAAAGTATAAATTTGGAATTATTAAGTGCTATTAAGAAAGGTCAACTGGACCCTGAAATAATCTCTCAAGAAAAGTGAAAGAAGCCTTAAATATGTGACTATAACTGTGCAGAACATTTAAGAATATGACATTGGTTATGGGATGGACTGCAAAAGCAGTCCATATTAATTTCCCACATAAGCTTTTACTGTGGCTCCATGAACACACCAAAAAAATCTACAGTACATAAAAATCTACTGTACACCCCTATCACACATAGAGGGGCCCTTAAGAACTTGTATGGCTGTAAAATCAGCCGTATGTGTTTATTGTCTAAAATAGCAGCAAAAAACACAGTAATGGAAGAGAGCTTCTGAGTCTGGTCCATTTTTAACGCCAGAAAACACACCACATAATCTCATTCAGAAATGTGTGAAGCTCCATTTTAAATCTAATTACATTTTGCCCTCTGATTCGATCCAATAACTGCTGTCGCAGAACCTCATTCCTCTCACACAAACCTTCATCCAATTTCAACCTATATTTATTCATGACTGCTTACACTCATTTGTTCTTGTGCCAACAGCATCCTTTAGTTTAAACAGCTCTTCTATTCCCTGGTATTTTTTAGAGAGGGCAATTATACCCCCTTTTTTCCCTTGTGCTGCTAGGCTAAACAAGCCAAGTGCCTTTACTGTCCTCATATAAGATAGGCTCATCATTCCCCTGATCATTTTAGTAGTGCTGCTTGGCACTTTCTGCAGCTTGAGTTCATCTTTCCTGCATGTGGGTGACCAAAGTGTGCACAGCATTCCTGATGAGCTCTTGCTGATGCTTTACACAGAGGTATTTATAGGTTCCCTGTCTTTAGTAGAAATACCTCACCTGATGCATTCGCTTTTTTCATGACCACAGCAACATTTGAGGCCCATAGTCATGCTGTGATTGATTAAAACACTAAATCTTTCTTTTCTTCTGTCACTTTCAGTTGATGAGTTCCCTGTTTATACTAGTGGGTCTTTCTATTGCTCTTTAAATGCATGAGATGGCACTTTGTATAATTAAATTTCATCCCTTCACAGTTACTTCTCTTGACCAGGTCATTCAGTTATTCTTGTATGATATTCTCATTCTCCTGTGTATTGATGATGTATCTCAGATTTGTATTATCAGTAAATTCAATTATTATATTTCCTTTTCTTGTTCCCAAGTCATTACTGCCTAAGATCAGCCTGTACAAGTCTCTGAGGACTCCACCAGTAGCTTCTGCCCAACCCTATCAGTAAAGCCTGTTATCATTTCTCTTTTGTCTTCTTTTCTAATGATTCCTGTAGTAATGACCATTTCCAACATCTTAACCAATTTTCCTATGAGATATCATTTTATGTTATGTTCTATTGAAAGTAGGTGAGACAAGTCCATCAGTTACCATTTGTTCAAACAATACCTGTTATCAAAGGGGACATTTAGCATGCATGCCATCCAGTAAAACCATCCTTGGCAACCCTATTCTGTGATTTTTGCCAGCCTTTTTAATTCAACCTGTATTTCCTTATACTCATATCTCTAAGATTTGTTCAGAAGTGCTGTATAAGGCTGATGTTGGACAGACTGTATCATGTTTGTTATGAATACCTTTTCTTGACATGGGTATCTTTACCGCTCTGCAGTCAGACAGTATCGCTTTAAGACAGAAGATTAATTATAAAATCTTTCTGCTGGACCTAGCATTATGGATCAGACCATATATACTCTGGGAACTTCATCTGCCACCTCAATCTGTGTATGTTGGCTTGCTACATGTAGACATGGCAACTTCCAATTCTACATATAATTCTACTGGCAGTTTAGCATCATCATCCTTACTAGAAAATAAAACAAAGGATACATGTCATGTTTGTCCCACATTTCAATCCCTTCCACACTGCATCCTGGCCCCTGAATGTTTTCCCTGTCCTTTTTGTATTTCTGCAACAAGTAAAATCTCCTACTCAGTCCTCTACTGAGAGGTTTGTGTGTGTTGATTTTTGAATTTCCTTAACAAGGCCTAACACGGTTTGATTATTTTGGCTATTCTGACTTTATCATATGCCCCCTACTCTCCAAAAGATAGCTGACAGTCTTTTTTTAACGATCAACCATCTGTTCTATTTCTTGCAGCTTTTAGTTTGTTTTCAGCATCTTTGACTGAGAGGAAGAAAGACATTCTTTGTCAGTAGAATATCAGATAATCTTTTTTAAGCCTAAGAGAACTTTCCTAAGGCAAATTCTTTATAAACTGCACTACAAGTATAAAAAGGCTCTCAAGAATAGAAGAGGCCTGAGGCTTATATAAGCCAAGATCTGTTCACTCCAGAGAAAGGAGAGATGACCAGGATGTTTTAAGTTAAGGAAGAAAACAACCCAGAGGAGAGGGAAAGGAGGAAAATGGAAGATTTGGGTATTAACTGGGATTTTCCTCCACAGATGATTTGTTGGGATTGAAAACATTTATCACAGTCATTATAAATATTTTCACATGTCTCTAAAGAAAAGATTGTGTTTTCTCTGGCTTTTTTCTTTGTCCCATCTTGCTTTTCTACAATATTCAGGTATTCAGATGTTTTTGTGGTACTGAAGGAGACCTTCAAATGTAACAATTACCTCTTGAAAGCAGGGAGACTGGGGCGTATGACAGGTGTACTAAGAATAGCTGAGGCTTTGGGGGCAAGGGACAAGACGAGAGGCACTAGAGGAAAGAAGTGTTTTAAAATCCCATGAGCGAAGAGTGGGGAGTGAAATGATGGATGGATGGATGGATGGATGGATGGATGGATGGATAGATGGATGGATGGACGGACAGAAAGGAGGTAATCACAGTGTGTGTCTGGAAAGAAAATACCTGCTATTCTTAATATTCTCTTCTGCTTACGAAGGAACACTTTAAAATAGAAAGAAAATGAAAGAGAATTAATTCACTTTCTTCTGTGTTTTATCAGTTTACTCTCTGCCTTTTCTCTACTTTGTTTAGTTTTAATAAAACTGTGCTGCCTAGAAAATTCGTATCACATCCTCCTCTAGACAAAGCTGGGTAGAGATGGGGTGTAGCAGAGCTCAGGCTGCTGCATGCCTCAAAAACCTGAGCACCACTTCAGGCATGGGCTGGGTACTGCACCATGGGTCATAGCTCCACTGACTGGTGGCAGCACAGTGTCTCTTGGCTGAGTACAAACCTGAGAAATGACAAGTAGAAATACAGCACAAGTACGGCAGTATAATGAAATTAATCTCTAGCACCTGTAAACATAGAAGATATTTTTCTATTATGCATCTGTAATATAAATAAGGTAAGGCCCTGACTGACTGCTGAATCAGTAGTAAAATTGTCTTCACTGATGAAGTAATTTTCACCAAGGAATTAACTTTGTAGTATTGCAGTTTATACTTGCTTGTTTTCCTTATTTTGCTTCCTACTGTTACAGTTCCAGGGTTAGAGAAAAACACTGGATACAAGAACCAGGGTTTATGCTTTTTAACCTTGCTTGCAAATGAAAATGGAGAAGCAGATAATATGCAGTTTCAGTTACACAGACAAGACCAAAGCCAGTTGTCTATAATTCTTAGTGACATGTTTTACTGGCCCAAGACAAGAAGATGATCCAAATCTTATCCTGTTCTTAATTGCATTTCCTTGGTCTAGTGTGTGGAAGGACTGGCAAAGAGCTCTTCTAAGCTCTGTTTCATAATGTGATCGGTAATCTCAAAAACAATGTGATGCTTGTATGTAAAATATTATGGAGGAGGATAAGGATGTTTTTATAGGACAAACATTTGAAACAAATATTGCATCTGTCAGGAAGTTTGAAACTAAACTAGGTGAAATACAGGAACTTCTACTAATACGTGTGGCAGCTGCAAAGTATTGATGAATACACCAGTTTCAATGCGCAGGGAAATTGCATCCTTACAGAAACTAGACTTTAACCTTTAAATGCTAAACTAAATGTTCTGGAAAACATTTTAATCTCCTTGTGTTTTCTCTGTGTCCAGAGAATTGTGTGAGTATGTTTAACAGTTACATTCTTACAAGGGTTAGAAAACTAATAAATATTTAGATACATGTCGACGGTTAATTAAAATTACATAAAAAGACCATGTGTTACGTAAGCAACCTGGTTTATTGCTTTTTTTTAACTCTTGAAACAATTTACTGAATACACATTTTTAAGAATAACTTCAGGGATCATTAATGTCCATCTGTAAAACAAGGACAGAAATAGTAATGGTCATCTAAGTAAATGACAGCTACAGTATTTATAAGAAGCATGGATCCCATGACCCTATGATCTCTTTCAGAGAAACATTTAATAGAAATTATTGTCTTCCTGAACTGTATTGGCTTTGTCCTCACAATAAGTGAGAAGTGATTTGTCAGGAATGCATGTCACTGACTTGGGTTTTAGAGGCAAGGGCACAGTTTATGCACTTAAATCAGGAAGCTTAAAGTGCACATGAGGGCAGCAGTATATGCCCATAGTGGGACTTCCCTTGCTGAATAAAAACCTGGCCAACACGGCATGTGATCCCACAGACTTGTGTGGCTAGAAGGAATTATGCTAGAGGCTGCTTTTAGGTACAGATACAGCAATACTGCAGTCCTAGAAAATGTAAAGAAATCAGAATTAGGAGAGAGGGATGATAATGTTCTACTGCAAGGAGTGTTAAATTTGCAGAGAGCTGTCCCTTTGGTAGATGAATAAAAACTGCAGTCTGGGTATTCAATATCCAGATGAATTACTTGCAAAATGATTACTTGGAGTTGCACCAGCTTTTGCCTAGTTAGCATTCATCAACACAACTACCATAGCTCTGTTTGCAGGCCTGCATACAAGCCCACACGCATGCCAAAAGAAGGAAACAGGAGAAGGGATAAAATGAGAGAAGTGAGAAAAGAGAAAAGCCTCAGCAGCATAGCATGGCCATTCACTCCAACCAAAGCAGTCCTGCCCAGTTTTTCCAGAGCAAATATAATAGAGATTAGAACAGCTGTACAAATCAGGTACACAAGGTTTCAATGAAACAGTCTTGTGCAACGTAAATAAAATGCAGGAGGGGCTGCAATATAACTGTGAGATATATAGAGGATTCATGTGGTATGAATATTCCTGAGCAGAAGTGGAAGATAAGGTAGCCAAAAGCAGTTAGTATTTCAGATGATGAAAGCAAAACTGTTTGAAAGAAAATTGATGTATACTGTTATCTTCCACTTCTAAAGCAGGACGTGCTACTCCCTTCCTTTACCCACTGTCTCCTACAAACAACTCTCTCAGCCTTTAAAGAGAGCAATGACTTCCTCTGAGAAGTTTCCTTCTCCTACGGGTGCTTATCAAATGTATCTTCCTGCTAGGTGCAGGAAATTCAAAGACTTTTATTCAGCCAATAACTCTTATTGATACCCCTCACAGTTTCTCTGGAGCAAGGAGTGCATATTAACTCTCCAAAGATATTAGGCTCCAGTCTGTATACAATGAAAACTTCAGCAGTCATTCAAGGGACAGGGGAAAAAAAAAAATAAAAAAGAAATTTTCAAATCAACACAGATTCCTGTTAGCAGAATCAGAACCGTCAGGCATGTTGTGGGGGGTGGGTGGGGAGGGGGAGAACAGC
>KL254751.1:2060-26870 GCA_000699545.1 Podiceps cristatus | reverse complement strand
CCCCCCCCCGATTTTAGAAAGCTGATCCTGGTCTTTGAAGGACTTGGCTTTATCAGCTGGAAGACAGCTGATGCTGTACACTGGGTAGAAAATAAGAACAGCAAAGATCACCATCATTGCATGACCTCTTGGCCTGCAAAGCAATAAAACGTACTGCACTCAGAATCTGCCAGCTGAAATAACTACAGGGTGCTTCTATGATGAACGTAAGGATTGATTTAAAGATGAACGTCTTATGTGCATATTAAAAGAGCGAAGGATATTAGGACAGATCTCTCACCCAGCTCAGAAAGAGAGGCAGAGACACAAAAAAGTGAGAACAAAAAGAAAAGGCCAACAGAGGGCCACACAAACAGAGGGGCAGATGGTGACTGCGAACCCCAAAGCTTTGTTAAAGTTCCCTGTGCCTATCAGATCCTCAGAGAACGAAACGACTGGATAAGAAAAACAGGCATAACGTCTTCCTTCTGATCTTGTTCTTTCCCATTCTCTGCTATTAGCTTAATGAGTTTAATGGTTCATACCATGGAAAACCACAGTGAGAGCTGGGGGAAACTCATCAAGCCATTTCTTTCTCTGTAAGGAAACTTGGAAGAAAGATCTGTTCTCACTAGAGAACAGCCTATAAACTCCGACAGTTTCTGAAAGCTTGCTAACATGGAAAATACTGGGAGGAAAAAAGAAAATGGAAGGATCTCAACTGACTTAAACGGTCACTGATCTACTCTTCCTGACAGCTGCAAAAGCCCACGACAGCCAGAGATGGGCCTTTTGAAAACTGAGAGTAAAAACTTTCAGCTATGATGCAGGTAAACACTTACCACACATATGTGCATACATGTAGCTTACAAGAAGATACCTAGAAAGAAACAGTATTTTCTTCCTCTATCCATATGATGCCAGAGGAAGATGTGAATCAGCACACTAAAAATCCTAGAACGGAGTTAATGCACTTACCAAGCATGAAAATGAAGACTTTTCCATTCTTTAAGGTTGTGCACAACATCAAACAGAACCTGCTTCACAGGCCACTGGCATTTCAGGTGGAACAAGAGACTGGCACATTTCCTCCATCCACACAGACAATGTAAGACTTCAAGGTTCCTGCTATGATGGGCTGCCAGTTGTTTTACCCATAGTCACTAAGAATATTAGCTTGTCTCTGTCTCTTCCTCTTTTCTACCATATGCCAAAGTTCATGGCAGGGAAACAGATGACTGGTAAAATTTAATAAGATGAATGTAGTAAAAGTCCTGCCTGATCAGGCTTTCCCCAAAGAAGAAATTAAGTAAAACAAGCTATACTTGTCACAGTATTTTTAGCTACACAGCAGCAAACCAAATGAATCAAGAGTAAATTAAAAATAAATTATTTCTGTTACTTTTATGCAAGTTAAAGAAATAGGTTCTTTATTACCAAAGTATAATTCATCTTAATGAATGATGCACATAGAGCACATTTAATTGACTACTGTGAACTACTGGACTATAAGAAAAAGTAATGCACCTAAACAAGCTGGGAGGAGTTTCCACCTGTGTTTTAAATTAGTGTGTAAGACAGTCTGAAAGATACTTCTGTCTAGCTAATATATTATTTACATGCACTCTCTGCGAGAGGCCAAGCAGCATGCTTTGAAATTGGCTTCGGAGTCTTAGTCCAGCTTTGGAGACGGCATGAGTTTTACAACGACTGGCCAACCTGCGTGGATCTCAACATTGATTCTGTCTAAATGAATACACATTCAGTATAACTTAACTTTTCAGAAGATAAAAGACAAAACCCCCAGACTCAAACACCCTTTTTCACAGTGCTAAAAGAACAACCCCCATACCACCTGATCTGACTTTATTTTCCTTAAAATTTTAATCACAAATAAAAATAGGAAATATATTACTACCAGATTTTGCATTTCCCTCGGTCCCCTTGCAAGACATTTCAACAGTTAGCCCCAAATTAATCTAAGGACCTCATCAGAATGTAATCACTACCTTTTCATTTGTCCCATCTTACATGGCTTTGCCTGATCACATTATGTTATCCTATTTGAGGGTATGAAAAAGCAAAGTATCTGGGCAGGAAGTCTTGTTCATGAAACCCTCTGCAGTGAAACAAGAGCACCGAATTGCTAACACCACAACAAATAAAACTGTATTTTCTCCTTACACAGCTTTACATGCAGTAACTGCATACTACGTAAGGCAGTGGTGCAATACAAACAGTGGCAACACCACCAAGCAGTTTTGAACCATCTCCAATATTCACCTTTTTCCAAAGTTCTTTATTTTTGTGCTCATGTGTATCGTTCCTGCGAAAGTACTACAAAGTACAGGAAAGGATAGATAGTGAGTTTTTGTAGCTGGAAGATAAAGCCAGTCATGTAAGGCCAACCAGCCTGTTCTGGAGCGGAGGTCTACAGATCATACACTGGGCATACCACACTGTGCGTTCTACGTGATAGCCATTGGAATAGGTATTGCAGACATCTGTACTGAACACAATTATCATGTTGAGTCATTTGTAGAAAATGGAAGGTGAATTAGTTTGCCTAAAGGCATTCCGTTCATCAGCATCAAAAAAGACTTGCACATTCCTAGTTGTGGGTGCACCCAACATCCTACCTGTCCCTCTGACGCTATTGTACGAGAATGCTAAGTTTGCACAAGTAAGAGCTTCACTTCCTCACAGTGGAGCATTGTGTAGCAAAACCGTGTTGTTCCAGAAGCCTAAGAATCCATGAATACTAGGTTTCCCCTGGATGTGTGTCCTGTGGCTGACTGTAAACTCACCTGAAGTTCATTCGGGTACTTCTAAGGCCATTCTACAGAGAGATTCTGTCTGTCTGACAAATCATGAGCTCTCTTTCAACGGTATTACTTACTGGCTTTCCTTCCTCCACCTGGCTAGTGTTTACTGTATTAGTTGTCTTTGACATCTTTCTGTCATACTTGATTTATATAAGCCAAGTTACTAGAGAAAACATACGGATAAACACATATAGACCGAAATTAACTTTATGTGAGCATATGTGATAGGAAACAAGACTAAAATAATTTTTGATCCTTTTAGAAGGTGAAAGAGAGCATCCATGAAATCTCTGAACAGCAACTATTAATACCCTGATATCACAAGACCAGCCCCTGCAATTACCAAAGGAATTTCCTGGGAGCTGATCAGCTTTCTTCCTCTCCTCTGAAATAAGGTGGGAATGTCCTCGAAGCAAATATATCATTGTAGGAAACAATTAAGGACAAGAGAGAGGTGGTGGATGCCCCATGCCTGGAGGTGTTCAAGGCCAGGTTGGATGGGGCCCTGGGCAACCTCGTGTAGGCCCGGGCCGGGATCTTGGTTCCCCCGCCTGTGGCAGGGGTGTTGGAACGCTATGATCCTTGGGGTCCCTTCCAACCCAGACCTTTCTATGATTCTATGATTCTATGACAAGGGCAAAGGGGAAGAAAGAATGACTCTATTTAGATAAAACACTCGGTGTAAGGGAGCTTGTGGTTGACATTCAAAGCTATGGAGTGGTAGGGGATCCAATTTCCAGATCTAGCCTCTTCTCTGGTAGCTGTGCTGGAGAAACATGAGGTGGTAGGCCAATGCCTGTGCTTCACCGGAAAGGAGAGAAAAACCTGTGTGGCACTAGGGTGACTTCTCAAGTCCACTGAGACACGAGCTACCAGCTATTCAAGTTCTACTCCTCGGAGGATCTTAAGGCTGAAGAATCCAGCCTAGCCTGAACACAGCCAGCAACTCCAGGCGCTGTAAGATCATGCCTTGACTTCCTGTATTGTGCATGCAATGCCATCCTCCCTGAAAGAAGAGGAATGTAGAATGCAGAAAATTATTTGGCAGTTGGTATTCAGCAGCTCAGAAGAAGATAATTAGAGTAAGCTAGGCTTAACAAGAGTACTACTCAATTAATGCAAACTTTTCTAAGAGTAAGTAGAAACAAAACCCCCAAAAATGCAACCAAAAACTCTGAAACCAACCTACTGGTAATACACAAATGGGATTCTACTAGTTCAGAAATTAAAAAAAAAAGAAATATTACTAATGCCAATGTGCATTACAGTTTTAGGGGAAGTAGGTCCTTTCACATGAATCTGATTTAATTCTGTAAGAGTTGGGTTAACCTTGGCTAACGGCCAACAGGGAACCATCAGCAAACAGAGGTATTTGCAGGGGACATCTGTGAGGGCATAGGCACAACTGCTCCACTCAGGGGGAGGGAAGCCTCACAGGCCTCTACACAGAGCCACCAACTTCACCGAGGACCATTGTCCAGCTAAGGATGCAGAAGCTGCATAGCTGTCCCTCCAGAGCTCACAAAGAGCTGCACTGTTTCATCCAGAAAAGGTAAAGTCCAGGGGAACCTCCAAGACGCCCAGCAAAGTTCCTTCACTGTAAGTAACAACCATCATAGCAAAACAAGGACAATGGCAGAAGAATTCAGAGCCACTGTCTCAGCAACAGTCAGCAAGAGAAAGCTTGATGAAAAAAAAGAAAGATGAGATGGAGGAACTGTTAAGAAGGAAAAATGATTTGTCTAAACCAAAATCTCCATCTTTCATAGAAACCCATCTAAAGCTGGCTTAAATAAAGAACAGCATCTTGTGCAGACCACCGAGCAGAAACACTCCCCCAGAAGCATCCTTATCTGGCACACAGATGTATGATCTAGTACACGTTGGCCCAAACCTTTGCACTTAACTTACCACGTTGTCTCTGCTGTTACAGATATGAACCACTAAGCATTTTTTCTATGAAAGCAAAGTACTGACCGTATCTGTAAAGAACTACAAAAATCAATCCAAGTCACCAGGCGTATCTATTCCTACAGCCATATGATTGTAATGTGGCTGGACAGACCATCTTCTGTTCTCCTACACTAATCTCTCTAAACTGACCTTTCTAATACTGCTAAATGACATGGTGTATCTGCACTGTGGAAGAAGATCCAGAAACTGCTGGGTGCAGCTATTCCATGCTGTGTGGCTCTCATAAGGATTTAGACTGCTTATGTCTAGCCACTGTATTTTGAAAGGCACAAACACTAAACCTCCAGTAGGTTACTGGAGGAGCTCAGTCACTTTCCTGTTTACGCAACTAAATTTCTCAGTATTTTCAAGAAGAGGGAGAATTAAAACCCAAACCTAATTTGGGCATTTAAATTACTCTTCCATGACCTTTTCAAGTAGAAAATTCTTTGTCATGCCATTGCCAAAATATGGCAGTATGAACATGTAGGGGAACTAAAACAATCACAATCAAGCTTCTCTGTAAGCTGATGTAGAGCACTAAGTTCTATATTGTTTTACACCCAGTATAGTGCCGTTGCATTCTTTAGGATACACGAAGTTTATACCAGTTTGCAGTTAAAAAGACCAGATCTGCAAACATTAATCCAGGGCCGCTGGATTAAATGTGCACATACCACATTTGTACAAACTTGCACTAGTTTCAGCTAAATCTGAGCTCTTCAATCCTTCTGTCTTTCACTTCTCTTGAAAAACTGCCGGTCCTTCCACTGGGATGTACTAAATGGGGACTACTGTGGACATGGGCATCACATGCCTGAGAAGAGCTTGCTTAAGGACTGAAACCCTATGAACAATACATGGCTATGGAACTACATGCCTAGATTTTAAATTGTCCCAGTATTAAAATGTCTGACCGACCAACAAAATGTCTGACTGACCAACAAAAGAGAAAATAGGTTTGGGCTAAAAAAAGCTGGTTTTGTTTTTTTATGCACTCTGCTTCACAGAACAGCATGCAACAGCCTCTGCCTTGTGCTCCTATATGCAGACCCCTGGTACAAACAAAAAAGGAAAGTTAAAATTGAGCTTCTGACTGAACAAACTCAACAGAATTTGCTTAATCTTGAATGAGATTAGGTTTTATCATTTTATTTACCCTCATTTTTCTTCTTTCCATAAAGGTTGTAATTTAAAAACAAAACCAAGCATCTATGGACATTTAAGCAGAAGGAGTTTAAATCAGGCCAAGTGTTCCATTAAAATATAACCAAGTTAGGATCAATCAACAATGGAGGAGTGCCTGCTGTACTGGGTCTGGCTGGGATGGAGTTAATTTTCCCCACAGCAGCCCTCATGGTGCTGCGCTTTGTACTGGCAGCCAGCAAGGTGATGATAAACCCCCCTGTTCTGGCGGGAGCTGGCCGGGCGCACCCCAAAGCCTGCCTCTCCAACATCCCCCCTCACCACCAGGCTGGGGGTGGGCAAGACCTTGGGAGGGGACACAGCCGGGACACTCCATACCACACCATACCATACCATACCATGTCTGCTCAGCAATAAAAGCTAAGAGAAAGGCAGGGGAAGTGGGGGGCATTCGTTATTAACATGCTTATCTTCCAGAGCAACCACTACGCATACTGAAGCCCTACTTCCCGGAACGTGGCTGGGCATCACCTGCTGACGGGAAGTAGAGAATAAATCTGTTTTCCTTTGCTTCCATGTGAAGCCTTTGCTTTTCCTTTATTGAACTGCCTTTATCTTGACCCATGAGTTTTTTTCCACCTTATTTTCTCACCCCCTAGACCTGCTGAGGAGGGGAGTGATTGAGCAGCTTGGTGGGCACCTGGCATCCAGCCAAGGCCAACCCACCACACCTGCTAATGATCTATTCTATGAAAACCTACCATCAAAAGTGTGTATTGCTGATTGACAATGCAGTATTTGTGGATTTTCATTGTCCTGTGGATACATGCACAAAATATAAAAAACTTTAGTTTCGTGACTTCCAAGAGACAAGGGAGAAGGGGAAAGGGAAAACAGTGACAGTTTAGGGCCAGAACCTAGAAAAGACCACACTTTGCATTTTTTCTGGTATTTATCTTACAGTTTCTTCCCTGAAGTCAAGTTATTTATCAACCTGATCACTTCAGAGTGTATAAATTGGTAACATGGGGACTCAAAAAAATTATTTAAAAGCTTCCAGCTCCAGTCTTTTAGCATTAGTCTCAGTGAGGAACTGCAGTACACTCCATGCTTGCATGGTACAGGCAGAGCATCCTCTGGAGAACTGCTATGGCTGCTTCACAGCAGAAGGGGCCAGGTGAGAAGGTTACGGCAGGCTGGCTCTTGGATGCCTTTAGAGTCAGCAGGGAGAAATGCAGACCCTGCCCACACCCTTTCCATAGCCTCATGCACCTAAGGACCTGTCAGGTTGTAAGTGGAGCTCTGCCCACACCTGGCAGTGAACCTCCACGGGCAGTGAGCAGGGACAGCCAGCAAGGCCACCAGGTGGGGAGGAAGGAAGCCTTCTGTGGGTGTTGAGTACGTTTGCTGCAGACCAACCCACCTTTTCAGAATTAAATCCACATCCTCTGCTGTCACAAACCCAACTGTGTCTGTGGTCTTACTCAAGCCTAGTTACTTTGCTGAAATATAGATGGCACAGGAAAAGACATGGTTCTTGCAGAGGACGAAGCAAGGACTTAAAGAGGATTAATCACGCTTTCCCAACAAGGTCAAAAAAGCAGTATTATAAAATTTCTTTTAAAAAACACCTCTTTTAAACTAGAAAAGTTATAATGAAACCAACTGAAATTTGACAATCACACTTAGAGCGTTTCTTTTTGTTTTGGGGGGAAAGCCAAATACACACTGTACCTTAAGAAGGTAAGATCTTACAGAAAGCTTCCCCCAATCTGTGAGGAAATCAAACCTTGACTAGAGCTCTTTGTCAATCCCATTCCACTAGTACAGTTACATTTCTTTAAGAAGGTTATACTTCTTTTACCGTATGTTCTTCCAGTGTTTTGTTTTCACCTACACATTTTGCCTTCTCAAGCAATAGCTTCAGACTTGTATTTTTCCACTATAAACTGACATCAACCCAAAACTTGCCCCTTAACTATTCAAGGGCATGTAGGCACAAAAAATATATTGTCCTCCTAAGCAGGCTGGGCGTGGTATTTGAATGTTGTACATTCCTTCAGTTAATTGAAAATTATATCTGTCTTTTCAAAGGTTCAGTAAACAAATGACTTGGCAAAAAGACATTAAGAAATAAGCCACAAAGACCTACTTCAAATAACTTTTATTTCAAGTATGCCATTAATATATATGTTGATATGCAACAGAATTTCTGATACTGTAAGCCAATGTCCTCCTTTAAAAGAAAACGGAAGAAAAATCAGAAAGTAGGGCACTACCAAAACCTAAGAACTTGGCAGTGAGCTGAAATGACGCTCCATATGTACAGCTTTACTAACCTCAGTGAGTCATCACAAAATTGAGACCCAGATCAATACAAAGTAACTGAAATGCCTTCCTTCCTCACACCCAGTTGGGGTTTTTTTGGGTTTGTTTGCCTTTTTTTTTTTTTTCCTTCCTCTCCAGAAGACCATTTCTGGCAACCATATTCATTCTCTAAGACATGTCATTTCTACTACTGACATGCAACTGTTCCACAGGACAAGTCTGGGGAAATTCCCGAGCCTCTATCAATACTATTATTATTTCATTTATTTACTGAGGTACACTTATCTGGAAAATAATTTTCTATAGTATTGATTCATAAAAACTGCATACACATTCAGAGACACTGAATACAGTTTCAGGAGTTCTTAAAATAATACCAAATAGATTACTCAGAAGTCTGCTGAACATTAAAAGATGTTTATATTCTGAGATATGCTGACTTTGAAACAGCCCATTTCTTCCCAACACTGAAAAAGGATAGCCTTATTTTTAGGGCTTTTAATACTGATTCTTAAGCCTCCCTTTTATGGAAACATCCTACTACTATTTTCAACAAATTTCAGCATTTGCTATCAACTTTTAAAAGCAGCATCTCAAATGCTTTTTACCTTGTCTTTTGTTACATTCATAGATTTGGTCCTCAAAACTTAAAGCAGTCTGCTTTTCAGTGGAAAGGGATAAAAATTTTCAGAACAACAGAAAAGCACACAATAGAGAAGGTTAATTTTAGCTAAATGCTGTTGGCACAGCTGACTGCGTTTCACAACAATATGAACAACAACAAAAAAGTATTTGCGTAGGGCAGTAAGAACAGCCCCGCTCACCCCAGCTCTTGGGAGCCAGCACGACTCTCTCATCTGCCTTCACACCATCGGCAGGGGCTGCGAACACAAATTGTTCCCCGTGCTAAAACGTCAGTGCTGTCTGGTCCAGACTTCAAGCTGCAGGCATGCCTGCTTCTCTGTTGGGCTGAATAAAGAATTTTCTTAATAGTTCTTCTTTAAATGGTCAATGGGTAACGCTTCCCATGATGCACTGAGTGCTCAGTCCGTCCTTTTTGCTGGGCAGCACAGCTCGTCTCCCAAAACTATTGGTTTGTTAATTCATTTGGTACAACAAATACAGGAACTTGGAATAATGTCTCTGTACTCCTGATAGTCTACTTCCAAATCAGAGAAAGAAAAAAAAATTAACACTACTATTAAAAAGAAAATATGTAGCTCCACTGGCCACAACCCCAGATAAAACCACAGCTTTCCAGAAAGGATGTGCCCGTCCCAGAGGAACAGATTATGTGCTGTTCCCTGGAGGTACTGATTCATTCCTCCACGTTACCTTCAAATGCTAGCCCGCTCCCTCCAGGAGCTGCCATGTTGGTGTGACCAGATTAAATGGGATATTTATTCAGAGTCCCAAGGCTCTTCACTGCTCTGTGATCTCAGCACAGAAAGTCAACCGCATAAATACCAGGCAACTGAAACTGCACGGTATGACCAGACATCCTGTTTGCTGTGAATTCTATTTTTAATACTTTTATGATGTTAATAGTGGGAACTCTCAGTTTAACCAGTTTGCTTTTTGTTATAATTCATTCTGCATTTAGTTAACCCAAAAAACAGTATCAGAGATCCCAGTGTGTACAGATTCTACTCACTGTCAGTTTTCAGGTGTCTTTTCCTACCCAAGCTCCATGCTCCTGCATTTTTCCAGACTGTTCTGTGAAGCAATGACAGAGTTTTCCATAAAGACTTCAAAAAGGTCCCCCTGTTACCTAATCTTAAAGCAGCATAGTCAAAGATTTTTTTAATATGTGGCTTCTGTATAGAAGCCAAGACGTTAGGAAGAATACAAAACACAAAACATTTGCTGCAGAAATTTCCTAATAGTGAACTAACCAGGAGGCTGTGAAGGATGGGAATTGCTGTGCATCCTCAACACCCACCGGGAGATGGCTATTCCCACTTGGGACAAAGCCTGTCTTAACGACAACAGGAACTCCTTCCCTAGAAACTTACAGCGTGGATCACAGCTGAACTCAGGTTCACCTCCCATGCTGACTTTTCTTAGACTATTTCTTCCTTCTCTATGAGGTAATAAACAGGCATCTCTCTAAGCCTTCTCCCAATTACTTATGGTGTGACTGTAAATATTCATTCACTACTTCTTAGTGGATGCTCTCTCTCACACACACTCTCTGAAAGGCAATCAGCTGTCTCTTGCCTTCCCCCAGTTTACCAACCATAATGCCAATTGACCTAGCAATGGTTTTCATTTTAAAAGAGATTTTTGACTGAGCATTCACGTTGATCAGCTTAAACATAACATATTCGGTCCTTGTATCTTGCTCAATTCAAATATATCTTCTCTCCCTGTGTGGACTGCAGATTTCCAGCATGAATGCTACATGTTAAAAAAATGAAATGAAAACAAAACCAAAAAACCCAGAGTAAATAGTGGAAAACTTGATCCTTTTTCTTTCCAGGAGGAATGCCTGTAAAGCCTGCAAAAGATATAAGGCTGCGAGAACTAGCATCAACTCAGAGCCTCAGATGTTGACATGTATCTTCAACTCTATCCTAACCTTGGCTTTTACTAAAACAATCAAAAAAGGACTGTAAGCAATACCAACTCTCTTATTCGCTGTTTTAGGAGCCATTCCTACTGAGAAGGCATAAGGAATGGCTTACCTCACCCAAAACATTCAGCAATTTTTAGATACAGCTAATTTTTAGCTATTGCCAATCTTGTCCATACTTAAATCAAGAAACTAAAGGCTCTATATAACCACTGTTCTCTCCAGAAACCCAGTCCAGTTATCAAAACTGTCAGCATACTGTAAAAATCTGGGTAAACATTTAAGAGTTGCCATTTGGGTAAAAAAAAAACAAAACAAAAATACTGTGGAACAGCCTACTTTGTAACAGAAAGGCCTAGTTCAAAAGCACTAGTCCTCAGAAAACGACTGCACCTTCCTTTAGCATCTAAAATGACCAGGAGAGCTATTGTATGGAGCCAAAGTATGTACAGTTTGGTGGGTTTTTTGGCCATGTGTAATCCCCACTTTCAAATTATGATCCTGTTTTTATTGCAGATTAAACGAAGATGCCTTTATGAGGTGTCATTGATGCCTTTATGAGGTGTACTTGAGCTAAAATGAAACCATCACGTTCTTAACATAATTTCAGTTTTTATGTTTTAGTATTTTCTGTGCTTCCAAAAAGGCCTAAAATCCTTCATAAAATAACACAGGCACATTCATGAAGAATCAGCTCACTGCAGTTTATATTATATGAAAACATCTTCCACAAGAACGGATGAGCAATGGTACAAAAAGAAAAGAAGGACAAGTGCATTGGTAATAGCATGGAGTTGCTCCATAGAGAAAGATATATTTGCTTCCCATTGATTCAATGAAAAAGAACAAAGCAAGCAGACATTAACCTTTTATCTTCTCCATTTTTTTCCACAGGGGGTCCACACACACAGACACACAGACACACAGACACACACACACACAAGGCAGCTTAACAGAGGTTTAAATCAGGTAAAAGGCAGGTATTAATTACAGTAGTGTGTCTATAAACATTCTCTGGTTAGGAATGGATTTTCACCGTCATGATAGCCCTTTTTTGCAAAGGGAGGAAATAAAGAGGTTGCTGAAATTCAAGTCTTCTCTACAAAGTGGTAAGGAAAATGAGGGTAGAGAACACGGAAAGAAACCAATGTGAAAATGCAGGCAGATGGGATATGATGCAAGACAGGAAATGAAAACAGAAGGGCTGCATTTGCTACGTGGTGCTGTGGGGAGACAGACTTAAATGATCGTGTCACTCTACCTTTCATTTCCTTCTGAACACCCAGCGCTGCTAGCCCTGACACCAGCAAGGGACTAATCCAGCAGCAGCTGTGGAGAAGGCTCAAGTGTAGAGAGGTGACTGACTACCAGAATTTTTAACATTGTTTTCTCTAATCACAAACATTTCAAAGTTTAATAGAAATTTCTGTCTGAAGTGGCACAGGACAATATTTATTTCATGATTCTCATTCATAATACAACCTGAAATACTGGCAGGAATAGCTGCAGTACCCTGCCATGAAGAATCACAGCAATATAGGTAAAAAGCACGCCAAGGAAACACATAGAAAATCCATTTGGCTGTTGCCTCATCACCAAATATATTTGCTGAAGTATTTCAAAAATACAACTGAAGTCTAAACAGAAACAAAACAAAACCAAAACAAACCCCAAAACATTGTCTGGTTGAAATACATGGGATAGCTGTATGAAGCTTCAGGTGTTTAGAAAAAAGGGGGATGCCCTTTATTGGGGAGAAATCCTCAAACAAAGGAAACCACGGCAAAGAATTTTGAGGGCGTAGTTTTGTATTTTTAGTATTTAAAAACTATCTTTTTCTCTATGTCCCTTCAAGTCCCATAAAAATTTTGTATCCTGAATATATTTTTTACCCAACAAAGAAAACATACATGAAAATGACTTGCATCCTAGTTGACTGTTCTGTCAGTCACATGCTTCATAAAAACTTCAAATAATTCTTGTCTTGTAACCATGCCTAATTTAATATGAAAGTCAGAATTTCAGCTCAAACCCTCAGGGGAACTCAGCTGGATTTACTATTAAATCTTTGCCAGTGCTTTGGAAAGAGTCCGCATTGCAAAACACCCACCCAGTCCACTCTTAACTAAGGCAAGATGTCAATAAATTCAATAAACAAGATAAAAAAAGCCACTTGCACTATATAGTAGCTTCCAGAATATGAAGGATATCCTTGTAAGGGCATCTTTAACTTGACATTCCCTTCATACGTCTTTTCATTCCCATCCACCATCTGCTAACACTGAAAGCAAACACAACATAATTAGTAGCCAGATTCTGCTTACCTGTAACTTAAAGCAACTTATACTTCTACATACAGTTCTGGAGTGTTTTACAGGCCAACACTAGGACCATTTATAATATTCCCAGAGGAGAACAAAAGCCTCCCCAGTAGAAAATGCAGGTACTAGCCACCAAAGAGGAACACAAAGAAAACCTTGAGCTTCAACTTTCCATCTACAATTCCTTTCCTACGCTTACCTAGATCTCCTCAGCCAACACGAATAGCAACGTCCATTACAAAATCTCAAGGATATTATTTGTGTTGATAACACTTCATGGCTTGGGCACTTCCAAGTGGGAACCTATGGGACCCGACGAGATGCATCCCAGATTCCTGAGGGAACTGGCTGATGCAGTTGCCAAGCCACTCTCCATGGTATGTGAAAAGTCAGAACTACTGACCTGTCAGCCTCACCTCTATGCTGGGAAGATGATGGCGCAGATCCTCCTAGCTGTGCTAAGGCACATGGAGGCCAGGGAGGTCATTCGAGACACCCAGCACGGCTTCACCAAGGACAAGTCCTGCCTGACCAACCTTGTGGCCTTCTATGATGGAGTGACTGCATCAGTGAACAAGGGAAGGGCTATGGATGTCATCTATCTGGACTTCTGTAAGGCCTTTGACACAGTCCCCTACAACATCCTTCTCTATAAACTGGAGAGATATGGATTTGATGGGTGGACGAGGTGGATGAGGAATTGGCTGGATGGTCACGTCCAGAGGGCAGTGGTCAATGGCTCAATGTCCAGATGGAGATCAGTGATGAGTGGTGTCCCTCAGGGGTCTGTATTGGGATCAGCACTCTTTAACGTCTTCATCAGTGACATAGACACTGGGATCGAGTGCACCCTCAGCAAGTTTGCAGACGACACCAAGCTGAGTGGTGCAGTGGACACGCCTGAGGGACAGGATGTCATCCAGAGGGACCTGGACAAGCTCTAGAAGTGGGCAGGGTAAACCTCATGAAGTTCAACAAACACAAGTGCAAGGTCTTGCACATGGGTTGGGGCAACCCTCAGTATCAATACAGGCTGGGGGATGAAAGGATTGAAAGTGGCCCTGCCCAGAAGGACTTGGGGTATCTGAGGATGAGAAGTTGGCCATGAGCCGGGAATGTGCACTCGCAGCCCAGAAGGCCAATGGTCTCCTGGGCTGCACCCAAAGCAGTGTGGGCAGCAGGTCGAGGGAGGGGATTCTGCCCCTCTGCTCCGCTCTGGTGAGACCCCACCTGCAGTGCAGCCTCCTGCTCTGGGGCCTCAGCACAGGAGAGACACGGAGCTGTTGGAGCAGGGCCAGAGGAGGGACACAGAAATGATCCGAGGGCTGGATCCACTCTGCTGTGAGGGCAGGCTGAGAGAGTTGGGGCTGTTCAGCCTGGAGAAGTGGATGTTCTGGGGAGACCTTATTGCAGCTTTTCAGTACTTAAAGGGGCTCTCTAAGATGAGGAAAGAAATTTTAGCAGGGCTGGCTGTGACAGGAGAAGGGGTAGTGGTTTTAAACTGAAAGAGGGGAGATATAGACTAGACTAGACAATGCAGGTGGTGAGGCACTGGAACAGGTTGCCCAGAGAGGTGGTAGAAGCCCCGTCCCTGGAAACATTCAAGGCCAGGATGGACGGGGCTCTGAGCAACCTGATCTGGTTGCAGATGTCCCTGCTCACTGCAGGGGAGTTGGACTAGATGGGCTTTAATGGTCCCTTTCAACCTAAACAATTGTATGATTCCATGAGTCCCATTTTGTGACTTACAAATTTATAAAAATTCTAAATATAATTAGAATCACAATAATGAAAGCGACGGTATATTGATTCAACTTCTCTCACTTTCCAGTTTTTCCTCTGTGCAATTAGTACTGAGCTATTTCATTTTTTCAAATCTGTAGGTGAGTAATCCAGAATTCATATTTCTGTGCCCATAATTAGGTTTTCATAAACTTTAACAGATACTTACAATGCTATGGCCAAATAAAACTCACTTAATCATCTTCAAAAGTAACTCTTTTCCATAGCAGATTTATTGATTCAAAAGGGATTTTTATTCTGCCATGAAAAGACATTTTTACAACATTTAGATCATTTGGATTATTCTAAGATTTGAGGGTAATAAAAACATTCAGATGAAGATGATTCAGGAAGAGATAAGCTGAAACACACTAGCTTTTTATTGATGAAAGGAACAGTCAAACACTGGCTAGCATACAATTTGGAAACATCAAGTTGTATTGCAAGACAAATATGGGTAAGATACTGAAAAGCTGATGTCTAGCACAAAGAACAATTAACATTTAAATTATCTCACTTAAAACCATCAGTCATTGCCCTGACACCAGCAACAATAAACAGGATCTCCCTGCACTCTAACGGTCGCTACATTTACCAATCTCAGTATGTGTTACAAGTATTGATTTGGGGTGACAAGTAACAAAACACTAAGTGTATTTTTACATTAAAAAGATGCAGAACTTGAAACCACTTACCCTCTCTGCACAACACAGTTCATTTGTGTGGTAGGAAAAAGGATAGTAAATTTCAGTAATTCTGCAGCCTATGAATGTTTAAGACAACACCTCTGCAGAAAGTTTCCCAGATTTTAATGCTGAAAATGGAACAAGGAGCAATGGTAGGGGTTACAGAAATACACTGATGCACCCAATTTCTCTTTAGTCTAAAAAGAGGGACACATCAACTAAAGCATCGCCATGACCTAGGTGTAAAGATGAATTGGGACCTATAGCTCAGTTCTCAGCTGAATGCTCATATGGAAAATAAGCAGGATATAAGCTAAGAAGGAAACGAGATTTCCTGGCTCCTAATTGCTCTGCCATCTTTCTGTCATGGCAAATGTGATGTCATAAAGACAACACAGTTATGGAGCAAGAAAGTGATTTTTTTTTTTTTTAGACATGATCATCTCACTTGACTGAAATTAATCAAACCATTTACTGTGTTTGATTTAGACCCACAATGAGAAGAATCATGGACACATCAGGGAGCACTTTCTTCTATACCCAAACAGTTCAACAATCCAATATAAATGGAAGTTTCTAAGTACTTTCTTAAAAAAAACCCAAACCAACAAACACAGGCACCCAAAATAAAGCAAAAAATTGCAAGCATATGGCACCATGAACGAATAAACAATATCACTTTTAGGCCTAGCCAAGGGATTACTGTTACATGAGGAAATCAAGGTTGACTTTTAAAAATCTAAAAATAATTCTAAGAATGCTTCCTGTCTCAATGCTCTGGAAAAGAGAAAACAAATGAAAAGACTTACTGTCTACATGCCATCTAGGTCATTGGTATTACACAATCTCCCTTTTCAAAAACACTTCAAATAAATTCCTATACGGGACATTCACAGGCTTTACCTGATTAAAACCAAGTGCAAGGTATGAAATATACCCTGGAAGAACAAGATGGCTTGTTTTCAGAAAATTCCCATGTCCCTGAGAAACCGTAAGAGAATCTGATAGCCTGACCAGATACTTCTAATTCAATGTAACTTGTTAAACATTTACTTACGTGCCACTTCATGCCACAAGGCTAGATCACTGCACAGGACACTCACACAAGGTACTTAGCTCTGTATTTCTGTCTCACATCGTTGCAAAGCAACACACATCATTAGGATAAGTATACCTCTACAGAGGTAAAGAATCATGAATGCAATTGTTCTTTATCATAGGTTCCAGCTCTGCACTACTTCCAGCTTAGTAGGACAGGAGCAGACTCGTCCATCATATCCCTTTCTATGCTGTGCAGACAGAATACACAGGTACATTTCTGGCTTCTAAACTGAGTATCATGCCCCCAACCCCCTATTGTACCATGCCTAAAAGTTTTACAATCAAAATTTTGCACTGAAAAAAACACGATTTAGCAAGCTTTTATTAATGCTGTAAAATTCAGAGCAATGCATGTAATACAGAAAAAGCATTTTGTTGTCACGTATGTTTCCTCTCGTGCTGATAAGCAAGCATGAAAAGTTTTTCAAAGAGCAAATGTGTAGTTCCTTGAAAAATGTTACAGATGTTACAAAATAAGAAGGGGTATTAGAACAAAAGTATGGCATATTAATTACTTAAGACTGGAAAAAGTTTTAAAGTGCATCTTCTGTTCACATGTCCACATACATAAAACCAGATAAGCTGAAATCACACTTTCCCTGGCTTCCAAGGCTCTTGGAGCAATCACTTCTAAACAGAAATATCTGTGTTGCCTGTGCTCCACAAAAGATAAAATTTGAAATCTTATACTTCCTTCTAGTTCTTAGTAAGCACTTGAAAACATAAAAGGCATACTCAGGTTAACACTGGTTGTCAAAAACCAGGCCATACTGATCAAGCCACAGTGAAGGTAAATTTGGGTTATAAACTTGGAATTCCATCTTGCAGGTTTCTCACATTATAAACTGGAATACACTCAGAATGGCACCTACTTTTGCTTTAACAACAAAAGAGGGGAGGGGAAACTGCAGGATGTAGAAGGAAATTGAGCCAAAGACATGCCAAATGAATTCTATAATTATTCTCCCTCAAATATTATTTCCTTCCAACAGTAGTTTCATCTATACTGTAAGATATTAGGGGGAAAAAAAAAAAAAAAAAAAAGCCATACATCTCCCAGTAACTCCAGGCAGTTAGAAGTCAAATCTCTTCTTCACTCAGAGAAGTAGTCACTTCTAAAGAAGATCTTGAGGATATATGACTAAGGCATGGTTCAGCAAAGCATTTAAATATATGAGTAACTTCACTGAATTCGTCAGAAGTACTGCCAAAACACAGAGAAATCTCTAGAATTTAAACAAAACCAAGACAACCATAGTTACTGCAGAACTGGCACTGAGCTGGTCATCTTTCCTTTGAAATAAACAGGATCTTGACCATGGAAACATTTAATACTCTCTAGCTTTATTTCATTTCCTTTTGCAATACAGATGAGAGAACATAAGCAAAACACTCATCAGTCTTCCAAGCGAAGTAGTAAGCCCCTTTTTTTCTCAGCTATTTCTGTTAGAAGTGAAGAAGGAAACCAACTGTAAGGTAAATTCATTATGTGGGCATTCACCGCACTTGGAGCATGTGACCTGTACAGTACATAGGCTATAGATCATAAAACCAAAACATTAAGCTCTATGAGAAGCAAAAGTAATGAAACCCAATTTCTAAGGAACTTGTGTTGCATGACCAAACTGTTTCATAGGCTCAAACTGTCAACAAAAATGTCTCCTGTGGCTGGGACAGTGCTAACATCTTCCCCTCATGTGCCTGTTAGGATTCCCAGAAAAGATGGCGCTCACACTTCTGTCTTGCCTTTACGTGGGCTTTCCCCACAGCATCTTGTACAGAAACATGGCAGATTTAGAGCACTGACAAGTTTCACTGAAAATGTTTAATTAACAGCAGAAAAGGAAGAAAGATACATACAGAACAACATAACTGCCTGAGCTTCTTTTCCATCAGCATTTTTTTCTGGATAAAAAGGAAAGCTTTTCTTGAAAAATGATTGTTAACTATAACATAGTTATAGCACAGGAGGACAACAAAATTCTGTACCTTCTTTATTAAGCAAATTGTCACTGGCAATCATTCATGCCTCAAAACCATAGAAAATGTAATTATCAATACCCTGTGCTTCAAGAATGCTGTTCAGATATGGAGACTGCCTGGGTGGAGCTCAATGTAGGATAAGAGCTTAATAGTAGAAAGAGAAAAGGAATACTTTTTCTGTTCACTCATCCATAGTGAGACTCTAGTCCCACTAAAATGATAAAAAAAATATTAGCATGTGTCTTATTTCTCATCAGATCAAAAATATTTTCTATATTTGTACTATATATAGGTATATATTTATATAGGACAAATAGCCATGCTAATGTTGAGATACTATAGTCTAGTTTCAAATGTTGGTGTAAGTCACAAAACCTGTCAGCAAAGCGTCTGATGAGAGGAACCAGACAATTGTGACCACTCAGTTTGTGCCAACAAGGAAAGTAATGCAAGAAAAATATATGCAGCACAGACCAAAGGAGCATAGTACAATTTACACACCTTTAAGAATTCAATCTTGTTTAATTAAAGCAACAAAGAATGTATTTGCTTTTAACAGTGAGCTACCTTCCTGCTTTAAAAGAGCTGCTTGGTGGGGCTGGAAGGTGAAGAGAGGATGACAGTATTAAAAGTCGTTCCCATGTTTACTTTTAGTACTCTAGCCATCAAAAAGCAGATTAAGAACTACCAAAACCTTTTTAATTGTTTTTGTAAAAGGTCTAGCTTTTGCCTTTTGTGCTCCTATATTTCTTAAAAAAATAATGTCCATGCTTACAGACTCCTATGCATCTGCTTTTACTACACAGTATGTGAACATCATCTGTACTGAAGAAAAGATACAGAATGAAGACAATAGAAAAGATTGGTCATCAAAAAACTGTTAAGCCTATTTCTGACAATGCATAATAAATGTAAGACTGAAATATAACACACATAAGACTGAAATAAGCTAGTATTTTGAGCCAGCAGATCATTAAACCTCCTTCAGAGTCATTACAGTCGATCACATAAGAACTTGGGGATATTTAAATCAAGTGGATTACTCAACTACCATGCCCAAGTGTATATTCCCAACTAATAAAAAACCCATAGGAAATTCTGTAGAAGAAAACATATGGAGGGTTTGAACACAGCATACCACTTTTTTCCAAATGTAGTTAAGTTCCTGCAGTGGCAAATGCCCTGAAAGGGAGGACAGCCTTCTTCCTGCTCCCAAAACTCACTACATCACCGCTCAGAATTCACCGCATAAACACTGGTGGCGGCAGACATTTGATAAGTATTAAAAGCCATCAAATGTGGGTTTTTTTGTTTTTCTGTTATTTTGGACAGAACACAACTGTTCTCACATTTTCCATTTCCTGTTTTATTAAAGACAGAAGGTATTCGTAAGCTAAGGTACAAAGGGGCACATTTCAACCATCAGAAATAGGGCTTTATAGCTAGAAACCACAGTCGACTGACAATTTAGTGACATCAGTAGATCCCAGCAATGTAATTCATCTTGTTCGGATCATACCATTACATGTACAATCACGCCTCATTAAAATGCCTCCAGTAAGACTGATTGCCACACAGTGCTCCATCACAAGCATATAACCAATTCTTCCTACAAATCAAAAGGAAAAAACCTCTCCACTAAAACTGCTCTTTTCTTTCATGCACAAACATCGTTTTTTACATTACAGTGACCTTAACCTTTCATTGCATGGGATGGCGGCTGGCTTGGACTGCTATAATTAACAGTGATGTAATTATCCGTAAATTTAAAACTATTTCAACACATGGCCATGCTGTCCTGAGTTCTCCTAATTTAGAAATGGTCATTTCAGGGTCTGAAAAGAAGCGGGTACATCATCATATGCATGACAGTAAGTTGCTTCACTGATCTAAAAACGCGGCCCAAATGTGGCCTAATACGAGCATTCACCCTTTGACAACATAATATCCATCTGGGAGACTCAATGTGAAATACACTATGTAACAACACTGCCTTGCTAATAGAGACGGGTGCTATTAAAAAGGAAACTAAGCAAATAAGATACAGCTGATACTGAGGTCAGAAATGGACTAATTTTTAAAAAATTATTATGATGGCTAAACCAAAAATTCCACTCAAATGTTTTGAGTTCCTTTTGTGGGTTTTTTTTTTGTGTGTGTGTGTGTACTTTTGGGGTTTGTTTTTTCGTGTGGGTGTTTGGTTTTGGTTTGGTTTACATTTTTTTGTTGGGGTTTTTTTGTTGTTGTTGGGTTTTAGTTTGTTGGGTTTTGGGTTCTGGGGTGTTTTGCGTTTTTTTACACGTAGGCATAGTATTTTCTTTTCTATTAAATGTTTCTTAAGTGAACTTTGAAGCAGCACTATCCTAAAAAATAATAGTTTTTTGGAGCTGTACAATTACATTTTCCAAACAATCCATAAATACAGGTATTTTTATGGGGATGGAAAACTAAATGCTGAAAATGTTCATTTTTAAAGTCCTGAAATTATATTCCTATGTATTCAGAGCAAGACTTTTTAAAATTACAGGCTCTATTCCTTGGACAGCTTAACAACATTTACTGTAATTCAGCTCTTTGTACATGACACGGGTATAAAATTTCCCATCCAAATCCCTGTTTGCCAAAGGAATTAAATGTTATCTGTAATCAGTGAACACATTTACAGGGTTCCTAGAAAGTTCTGAGAGATTAACAGAATTTGGAAAGGTAAAGCACAGCAAACGACTCCACCGAACACACTGAAGAACACTTCAGGGCTTCTTATCATGTTTCTTTTTAGCCATTAAGCACTATACAAAGTCAAGAGATGTATTTCAGATTTGATCCTTGCTTTGATTCTCAGTTTGGTGGATTCAAGTAAAACCATTCATTTTGAGAAACAAAAAATACATGATAATTAAAGTTTTAAAGTAATTTGGATGCATTATATATTAATACTCCCTTACCTGAATTAGCAGAAGCACATCATCCTTACTAAATCACCTAGTTAAATAAAAGCTCTTACCACATTGTATTTTCTTCTCCCTACTTATTTTTTGCTGAGACTTCAAAATGTTTTCTACTTGAAGTAGAACACCACAACTCATTTTAATGAATTACAAGATTTGTTTCTTGCATTTCAGTTACACTGGTGAATTTGTTATTAAAGGACAAAAGAGTTAACAGCATTTAGCATTAGTCATACATATCACAACTGGTTTTTTATTCTTATTTTAATTTTTTTATTAGAAGCTTAACAGCTATTTCGACAAAGTCATTTTTTGCTCAGGTTATTAACAGAGCTTAAATACTAACTATAAATCTCTGGAGTGAGAAGAATGATCAATAGCAACAACCAATAGGAAAAAAATCAAAGACAATTACATTTTTTGCAAACTAGCAGAAAAAGTCTGAACAAATGAAAACAGTATTTCTGAGAAAGCAGCAAAAATTGTTCTTGAAAAGTGGAATTATTCCTCAAAGTTTCAGTACAGAATCAAATTAAAACTGAAACACACAAATGCAATTTTGATAATTCGCATGAATCATTTTCCTTTTATATATACACACACACACACACACTTTCAATGCTCTCCCTAACTACTGTGTACCCTTGCTATCTCATCCTATGACACTTCTTCTACCACTGGAACACTTTCAAAGAAGCTTTTTTGTTTTAACACTGAACTTCACATAAAAGTGAATTAGTCTCCTAATAAAAAGATATGTTTCCCCAGAAATTCCACAGTGGATACAGATCACATGCCTACAGTTCTGCTAGTCTGACTGAAAGATCGTTTTCTTCTGCCTAACACTCAGTGCTGGCATGGATAATGGAATCTTTTTTTCAAGCAGGCACAGATCAGTATAATAACAAAAATAAAAACACTTAGCATTTCTATCACACTCTTCATAATAAAACAATACTAATTTTAACCAACCAATTATTTCCAAGCTCTGTTCTACCTTCTCTAATTTTTTCACATAAACAACAGTCTGTACTGATGAAGAGACAGCATAAGATTAAATGAGGAATAAAGAATGTACAAGAATAGGAAGGATGACAAAAGCAGAAATGCAAGGGATGAGAGGTTTTAACTTGTGTTAAACTTACGTGCATGCACACAAGTCATAAGAAGAGTACTTGGCGGGTACTATAAAGAGAAAACAAAGTGAGCAAAGGATAATTATTAAACAGAAGAAGTGACTAAAAGTAAACAGAAAGTAACGAACAGTAGTGAAGATGAAGGAGGCAAAGGAGAACAGAAAGAAAAGAGGGGTGAAAAAGAAGCAGGAAAGACGGTATTAAAAGCTGTTAAAAATAATCTGAAATGGTTCAGAGAGAGAGAGCAGCAAAACAGTTTGAAAGAAAGAAAAAAAAAAAAAAAAAGGAGAGAAGAGCAAACGAACAAGAACCCTTAGTTACTTGACTAGAAGGTCTTTCTCACCCATGAAATTTGTTACACTGCTGTAATCCATCATGTCTCGGTCCACACTGGAGAGCAGCACCACACCTTTCTACACGAGCTTCCCCACTGGTTCATATGCCCCTTGAGCACCGTTAGCACTACCAGGTACACAGTTCTTATCCAGCACACAGTATCTTCAAATGTTCTTTAAAGATTTTACGCATATGTCAAGTCAGCTCCTACAAACTTAACCGTTTAGAAGGCAACTTTTTTCAAGAAGCAATTCCCCAGCAGTTGTCAGCAACCTTTCCTCCACAATTCTGTTTCACTTATTCCATACAGAGTTATCTCTCTGTCCTAGATTTTGTACTTGGATGCAGAAGCAGCTGCTTTGATTTGGCGGTGTCTCAGTATAGCAAAGTCATCCATCTTAGAAATAGGACTTCCTATCACAAAGAAAAAAAATGATAGAGGAAAATCGGACAGCACAGACACATGAAAGTTTAGAAGCTACATTCAATAAATTAGTGCTTGGTTTGAAAAGATAAGATCAATGCAAAGCTTGGTTTTCTAGATGTAGCAAAATACATCATAATGCTTATTTTAATTACACTTGTGATACGAGCTGGTATCAGGTCTCTGACTTCTGTTTACTTTCTGCTCTGCTTCTCACCTCCCTCTTCCCCCACCTCTGCTACTTCCTTCAAGGGCACCTTACTTTTCCATTACGTGCTTTTTTTCTTTCTTGTTCTCTTGTTTATCCCTGAAGAATTACTTGAACTGCTGTATGATGTCGTTTCTGCTACAAGCCAATACGGACACAGCTAAAAAATCATCAAGAATTCTAGTGGAACAGAGGTTAGCACCATCCACACTGACAGGGCACCACGCTGACTGCAAGTCCATGTTGGAAACCTAACTGTAACCAGCTCTGAAGCCAAAAAATACAATAAAGCTCTGCCAGCACCAGGGAAGTCCCTTGACACTTTTCTCATCTCTATCTATATTGGAAAAGTCACCATAACAATGACCAAACTTCTAAGGAACACAAAGAATCCCACTCTCAGTGCCTAGTCAATGGTTTCACTACCAAACGTAAGGCTATTGTTATGCTTTTTCCTTCCCGTGGAGTTAAGTAACCTGCCAATGCAATGCTGTGAATCTGCGCTCTCCAAGAATTATTATGGATACTAGAAGACAATGCGTATTCTTGCTTTCAATTTTAATTCACATTTCTGCTCACAGACCTTACTCAAGAATTACTGTTTAAAAAAAAAAAACAATGAGTATATCTTAGGTTTGCATTTCCAACACCGCAAGCCTATGTGCTGAAGTTCTCTCTAACAAACCTTGGATCAGTAGGAGGAGAACCACCCTGACAACAGAAATGGAATTTTATTGGTACAAAGCGGGTTTGCACTGAGGAAGCTTTCTCCTACAGAAAGAGATGAGGAGGTCTGTAACAGCATAAGCACCTTTAAGCCTACTGTTAAGATGCAGCAGGGGACCTAAGTTGTACCATTTAAAAATTATTTCAAAATGTATGCAGACTGCAGCTTGTACTAGGGCTATTTGTACCGTCAATGGATTTTGCTCACAAAGTCACATGATGATATGTTTTTTAACTTCAAAAATTCTTCATCTTAACATTAAATGAATGTAAATACAAATGCTGCATATACAAACAAACATTCACATACACAAATAGAAACGGAATTACTTGGTGCAACAGTTTACACTCTT
>KL254750.1:2793-15188 GCA_000699545.1 Podiceps cristatus | reverse complement strand
ACACTAGAACAGTTGCAGTGAGAATGAATGCTATTTATCTGGCATTACATTGGTTAAAAAAAAAAATCCTCAAACTCCTCTTGCACATTTCTCACACATCAAAGGATTCCTAGTTATGTACTAAACCAAGTCACATCTGAATCAGGATGGGCAGTAGAATATGTTGCAGCAGCTCTCACCCATCTCATCTCACACATCTTAAAAGCACTTTAAGCACTGTAACATTCTTAATTGCCACTCAGAGGTGGTTACAAAGACCCAGAAAGGATCACTCTGCCTCTGTCTTTCATCTGCTTATCTGTACTTGCCAAAAAACATTTGCTGAAATCTCAAGTGCAGATTGTTGTAAAGTTACATTTCACTGGAGATAGCCTCAAGATCCCATCTTTCCTTGAAGGCTTAGATAGACTTCCAGGTTACTGGTGGGACATTTTCTCCAAAGCTGTTTTACCAGAAGTCCTACATTGACAACATCTGCAAAGGAGTACTTCTAGATTAGACATACTATTTTGCAGTGGAAAATGTGAACCATTAATTTCAGAGTGAGGATGGCTACAGACATACTACTCTGTGGCCATCCACAGATCTTCAGAGAATATTATGTTTTCTGTCTTTCACTCCAGAGACTGACTGGATGGAGAGCTTCTATCTCTCCTTGCAGCCTATCATCTTCCCCACTCACCAAATAGGACCACGAAAAAATGCAGACAGGAATTGTTAGAAAGCATCCCATCCCAGATCTACGTTACACGAAACTGCTGGAGTAGTAGCTTCAATTGCAAAAGAAGTGGTTCTGAACACAGCATAAGCAAGCCCACAAGTGGGCTTGCCACCAGCTACCAAGCTGGTGCATCTCCACCAGAAATGTACCTAGGAGCAGTATGAAACTGTGGAAAAAGGACAGAAGGCAAAGACCGCAGAGATGAAAGTACGACTGGCAACTATGGGAAGTAGGCTTCTGCCTATTTCAGAAGTCATTGTGGTTACTCTAATCAACCCTGTTGCATAGGAAGAGGCTTTCCTCTCCTCTCTTTTGTTGCCCACGACTGCAAGTTGTGGCGTCTGGCCTTCCTGACGGTGTGACAGCCTTCCTTCTGAAGAGGCCCAGTCAGTCCCACCACAGCCTCCAGCCTCCACATCAGCTAGGAAGTGCAGGGAGGAGGAGTGGGGAGAAAAGATGAAAAGAAGGCGCTCACAGGTTTTGTTCCATATAAGAAGTTTAGAAATCTGTGAATATAGAGGTGTTTCTACGGTCCAAAACGATCAATTCAAAGTAGAACAGTTTCAAGGGGCAGGTTATGACAGAGATATGATTATATTGAAGTTATGACTACAGTATGTTCTTGTTATGTAGGGTTTAAGTTTGTTGAAATAGTATATAATGTATTTATTTTTACTATCATCTTGAGGTTGTTCTGCAAAATTTATTGCTCCTCTATCTCCCCTCTCTCACATTCATTTTCACCTATTCTTTCACCATGGACCCTATGTATATCACAATTTACTTCCACTCCTATCTCCCTTCTGCCTTTAGGTCTCTCTTTAGACAACTGTTCTGAATCCTTTCCTATCTTTATTTTCCTTCCAGTAATTACACTATACACCATATCTACATAAACAACTGTGAAATATTTGGTTGTTTATTGTTTATCATTTCTCTTTTTCTATAAGATTTTTCAAGAAAGTTGCTCTCTTCTTCTGCTTTGTAAAGTGTTTTGGCCATTTTCTGAGCTAAATCAGTAATTTGCAGTAATGTACTAAGGAGGAGATCCACAACTCATTTTCCATTTGTCTGCTTGTCAGTATTACATGTTTTATCTAGCTGGTGAGTTTGCCACTGACTCATTAATGTGTACAGCACATATCATGTTAAGCTAGATCCCTGCCAAGCTTTTCCCACCCTGATGCTATCTTGTGGTGGTTTAGATTAATTGGAATTTTGGACTAAGTGAAAGCCTGAGGCATTTAACTAACAAAATGAGATTAACATAGCTTGAGTCTGTTATTGAGAATTACTAAACTAAAACCTCAGGTGTGTAGATTATTCATTTTTTCAGCATATAGATTTGCTGACTATTTAAAAATAATTAACTTTACCTGCTACCATATCTGACAAAATTCTGGAAACTTCATCACTCCCTGATCACTTTTATGGTTGGGTATATCATTTGTACGTGTTGTTCCTGGTATGTTCTCTCTCTCTGTTCCATAAATTATATGTTTGTTCCGCTAATTATGTGTTCTCCTTTCCATCTCATCCAATCACAAAACTGTTTCAAAGCATTCCTGTTGGACTAAGCCTGGCATCCAAAGCAGACACAGACTAAACATCTTTGCTGGTACTTTTCCAAATGCTTCCAGTACCCAGTCTAAGAGTGAACCCCTCATTCAGAAGTCCACATTGCTTAATTTATACAACCTCTTCAGCAACCTGTGGTGGACATAACTCCATCTCTCACCTTTAATTATAACTCTGATACAAATATTTAATTATTCACTGTTCCAGACAGTCAAAAACAACAACAACAACAAAAAGTCTGTTGCACAATGATCACAGCTGTTGCACAATGACCATAGCTTGCTCTTTAGTTGTGGAAAGACAAAGAGCAGAATGGGAACAACAATTTAACAAAAATTCCTGGCAGACGGAAATATATTTTCAGTCTTCACAGGGATTTTTTCAGTTTTAGGGTAGTAAATATAATGACTGCTGTGGGATTTTGGGGAAGAAGTTGCAATTCTGTTCCAACTCTGTCATCCATGTCTTCTCTTTAACACCAAAGAAATCACTAAGGGATTAATTTTTTTTTTCCCCTGTCTTTACATCTATTTGCTAGATCAAAGCCAAGAAAGTGTCCAATGTGCTGGTGAATTAGGTGGACAAGCAAAACTGATGTAAGATCGGTGTCTTGAGAAGAATAAAGTGGAACATACTGTTTACTGTCAAAATCACCCTTCACCCTGAAGTTGCAGTTGACATTTACCTTAAGTTAGCTCAAGAGAACACTGCAGACAGAATGAGTTTGCAATTCATTTACATCCTACACTTCAATAGTATAGCTGTACCTTGGTGGTTAGTTTGTTTGCTTGTTGTTTGTTTTGGTTGGTTGGTTTGGTTTGTTGGGGGGTTGTTTTGGTTTGGTTTTTGTTTTTTATTTTTTTGTTTTTTAACCAAAGTGTGACTAATTACTAGGAAAGGTATTACAGACAAAATGAGAGGAAGGCACTAGCTGTTATAGTTTAATAGTTCAGCATTTTCTAAGGTGCCTATATTCAAAGGCTTTCATATTCATACCTTCTATACATACCTGGCACCAACTGATTGCAGAGCCATGGTAGTCGGGAGTGGCAAGCTACATTACGAGAACTGGGAGCTTTTTGATCCACAAAGACCCTGTATCATCCTTTTGCCACTGTAACAATCTTAGAGCCCCAAGTTTTCACTTAAAAAGCCCTCACATGTCAGTATGCTTTCCTTGTATCTCAGAATCCAGATATTTATGATCTCACTCCTTTATATTTCTGTCAAACTGTTAGATGCCATGGTATCCAGTATCACAGTGTCCACACACCTATGTGCTGAGGGCATAAATGCAGTTCTTTATTTGGGCCTATGTCTATCTATTACTGAAATCAGCAGAGGTGAAATAGCACTACTTGAAAATACTACTCTTAACATTAATACTTGCTCCTCAGCCTCACTGAAAAGTTTTGTGATAAAGTCTGAACTCTAGAATCCTGTAAGCATGTCCCAAGGCAAATTATATAGAGAAGAGCAATTTTGCTTTCATCATTTTCACTTGCAAATATATTGTACATTGCTGTTGCTGATGATATGTGTCAATGTTCTATAAGAATATTTTCTGGGCATATTGAATTTCTGAGGAAATTAAAAAGGTGGAGAAAACTAAGGCAAGCACTATATAAAAAGCTCAGACCTGCTTAATACATCTTGTAAGCACACGCTTAATTCTCAGATCTGCCTATGCTCAAATGTGTTTGAAGCTGCTTTTCTTTGAGTTAAACTATGTGATTACCCCCAGCCTAAACCTTTCTGTTCAAATGTCTAAAATATGCATCTTTTACTAGCTCTATTAGTAAGATAGTAATACAGTAATTTAGTAATATTGGAACTACATTCATTCCTTCACCTTAGACATATTTGTACTACTACTGCTGGCTAAAGTAATTTTAATCAAACTTTTTGAACAAAATGTAGCACTTTGGCTAAAACCCTTTTGTACTGTTTTGACTTTTCATCAAGCAGAAATTTAACATTTCCAAAGAAAATTACAGTGAAGTAGGAGCTATTAATTTCCACATTTTTTTCCAGGGAAAAATATTTTCCCAGTCCTATTGTAAACTTAAAGTTTGTAAATTCTTACAGAAACCCCACCAGTCCCAAAGTTGTCTTTCATCCCCTAGCTGCAATATTAAGTTAAAAGACAAGCTTAATTCCAAGTTCCCCCAGAAACATTTTGGTTACTTTTTGCAAAAGCATGTAGCTTTATTCATAAGGAGTTATAAGGAATCCTTTCTTACTTCTAGAGTTTAGTCTTGTCACTATTAGTAGTTATTGCCATTTTAGTTAAATCTGAAAGTTTAAGTAATTTAAATAGAAAGGATTATGCTAATTTTGTTCTTAAGCAGTTTCCCATACCAAACATTACAAACACAAATTTAGGAATAAGAATAATAATTAATGATGTAAATGAGTTATTATACAAAATCACTTGCCAAATATGTGAGCTGATCAGTTTGTGAACAGCCAAGGATTATGAAATTACTCAAGAAATATTTTCTTACAATTTAGTGAACATATAGAATTAAATTTAATTACCAAAAGACTATATGGACAAAGACAGTCATAATAACTATGATTCCTGATGAATTATTTGTCCTCCTTGTTTTTTTTTTTTTGGTCAGGACTGAGATTTATATTTCTAGGAACAGAACCAAATCCTTATAGAAAGATATTTTAAAAAGCTAAAAAAAACCAAACCAAACCAAACCAAAACAAAAAACAGAATAAGCAGGAGTTTTTAGCATTGTTGTGAAGAAAATGTTACTACATGTAATTTTACTGGGAAAAAAAATACATGAAAACAATGAATTGTTTTCCAATTAAATATGTTATTAAATGTTCTAAATGCTAACAGTTCTTAACAGAGTCTGTTTACAGAAACTTGAAATAAAATGTAGGAACTTTTAACCAAAGAAACATTTCTATGAGAAGGATCATAGCTCATGTTCATAGAAAATAAAACCCAAAGTTTAACTACTCAGCAATTATCAGTATCTATTCAGCAAATTTAATTTCTTCAGTTTCCTGAGAGATGGGGGGGAAAAAAAATCATCTTAGAACAATTGTGCATTGTATTTTGAGGTTTCTTTTTTAGTGGGTGAAGATAGCTGACAATTCTTCACATAGTATTTTGCAATTTCTAGTGCATAAAGGAAGTACTTATGAGCTTGTTAATCCATAAACAAAGCTTCCAGAAGCTGTTATGGTAAACACTGGGACTAATTGTGTCATTTCATTGTGTAATTCCACATTTATTGATTTATTTTTTCTCTGTGGTGATGTTTATTCCCATCAGATGTTCAGACAACCGTTAGGTAATAATTGTTGCTTTTTTTGATTTAGGATGCTCACCCATGAACAGCTGTTAGGTAATGTTGCTAATTGCTAAACCTACCAGAAAACCTCACATGCAGCATCTCAAGGAACGTGCAGTATGTGGAAGACATCATTGCTGAAACTGGGAATCAGAAAAGCCAACATGTTGTACGGGAGCCTTTTAAATTAATTATCAATGACCTGCATGGTAAGGAATGGGTATCACAATAGTTTCAACCTTCCCAGGGACTGCTGGACAATATAAAATAGCCCATCATCCCAAAGTGAGGAGAGATTTAGACTCTAGGTTATGGGAAATGGTACAGAAGGGAACTGCACTCTGTCCTTGAACATTTTTCAGATAGCTAAAATTTACTCAGAAAACATGTTTTGCAATAGCACAAATTTTCAGCCAAGTGTACGTGTCCATATGCTGACACAAATTCAACAACCTGCGCCCAAATTTTACAATCCCACAGGCCCCTTATAGCACAGAAGCTCTTATTTACAGACTATTTTCTGAGGTTGATCATAACAAATGGGTGTCTCTATTAGACTGACGAGCAGAGGTCACTATTAGCATTTCTATATTCTCACTAAATTCCTTATTTTCAAACTTGGACAGTAATCCCAGACTCTTTTTTTTTTTTTTTTTTTTTTCCTGTGTTGGGTTCTAATTTTTCTGCCCTTCCTCTCATCTGAGACAAGAGATCTTAATATGAGGATGTGTCTAAACCACACCTTTTACGAAGTTTGTTTCTTTGATTTTGAAGCATTCTCAGTATATGTTTGAATCTCTTCTACAGACTAAGAATTCACTCTCCATTTTCTCAGCACACCTTTCTAGGATTATGTGTGTTTGTGGGTGGTGGTGCAAGTCCTTTAAATGTGGCTGAGTTGAGCAGCTGCAGCACTGGGATCCCTTGGATGAAAGACTGAGCTTGTAGCATTATTGCAGCTGAGTACGTGTTTCTAATTCTTATTATTCCCTGCGTTAACTCCCTGAATTCCTGCAGATGTAGGGATATACATTAATTATTCTTAAGTTGTACCTGACATTTGGTTCTTGGTATGGTTTTTTCTGTAGAGAAAATCAGTCAAAGCTAGTGAGTTGTCTTTGCCTCACAAATGAAAGCAAAATGATTGACCTTACCTTTATATGTTCTGTTTATGGTTGTCCTCAGCTGTGTTCATTACAATCTCAGCCACGCGTAGGTGGAGAAACGGTTGCATTTGCACTTCAGAGAGGAGGCACAGTGGGGAGATGTGTGTTAAGGTCACAGTCTCAGAATAAAACACTCCACTTACCTGTTGAGTAGAGATTTAGACCTGACAAGGAAGGACAGTACTGGTATAAGAAAATGTGTATCCTGAAATTTAAAGAGTAGCATATTTTCACCAGAGATCCAGTTTAAGGGATCTGAAAGCATTTGTTTATCACAGGAGATAACCAGATCATTTGATCTAAGCCAGCAAACATACGTACTATGACAATATTTGTCAAAGATATACAAGCTAGGGGTGATTTACCATGCAACACAGAGTGCATGTGGGAAAGATTTAATATGGTGATCTTGTAAATAACCACATATAGAGATTCTTGTATTATATTATGAAAATTTTATGTAGTTTGGGACTTTATATGGCAGACAGACTTTCTGTTGTTGTTCAATGACCTTCAATGACCTCTTACCATTTTGTTTGATCAACTCTTATTCTAATTCTTATTTGTGTGTCAGGACTATGCTTTCACATTCATTTCAATTCTTCTGCATTTGATAGCTGTCCTGGTTTCAGCTAGGATAGAGTTAATTTTCTTCCTAGTGTCTGGTATAGTGCTGTGTTTTAGATTTAGTATGAGAGTAATGTTGATAACACGTTGAAGGTTTTAGTTGTTGCTAAGTAATGCTTACACTAAGGCAAAGACTTTTCAGCTTCTCATGCCCTACTCATGCCCAAGAAGTTTGGAGGGGACACAGCTGGGACAGCTGACCCAAACTGACTAAAAAGATCTTCCGTACCATAAACTTTGGGGGAGTTGGCTGGAGGGCATCGCTGCTCAGGGATGGGCTGGACACTGGTCAAGGAATGGTAAGCAATTGCATTGTGTATCACTTGTTTTGTATACCCTGTTATTATTATTTTACTTTCCTTTGCTATCCTATAAAACTGTCTTTATCTCAACCCACAAGAGGCTGCTTTTTCGAGTCTCTCCTCCATCCCACTGGGAGGTGGGGCTGAGCAAGTGGCTGTGTGGTGCTTGATTGCTAACTAGGGTTAAATCACAACAGTTCTTTTTGACACCCAATATGAAGCCTCAAAGAGTTGAGATAATGACAGATTTGACCAGAGTGTGTTAAAACCAATTTGTTACAAACATTCATTATACTAGTTTTATAGTCACTGGTCCTAATGTTGATTTATTTGCTCTCAAAGTTGTGGTACTTGTTCTCAGGGCTGTGTTAAGTAGTACCTTACTGGCTGCATATGTTCCCTGTTGTGCCGTATATCATCTCTGAGAGATGGATTAAGGTTATCGTTTTGCTGTACTGTGTAACACTGGTTTATGATATGGTTGTGAGAATAATCTAGTATTTGTATTCAGCATTGCCATCATCTCTGTACTTCCGAATCCATGTCTTGAAAACTGTTAATAATTACACTCTTTACCTTTTCTCCTTGATGAGCCAGTCTATGGGGGAGACAAAGGATGGCACTTTTCCTCACTCCTTTTATCCTCCTCTTCCCCTCCAGAATGGCTCTTGAGAATTTTGAATACCCTTGGGATGTTAAAACCAGCATGTTCTTATTTCTGTGTCTCCTGAATGTGTTTTGGGTCTTATTTAAGGTTAAACAACTATTTAAGAGATCTTCCCCAAGATGGGATAGTTACGAGTAGCAGCGTGTGTAGGATAATATGCACAAGTACCTAGAACAGTGGGCACCTCCAGTGTTTTGGAACATCACCTCTGAACAAGTCCAGAATCCTGAACAACTAGTAAAATATTTGGATAATGTATGCTGTCACCTGGCAATTCCAGGGAGACACAAATTACTGCAACGTGCTGAGGCCTGGCCCATGCCTACCAAGCCCTGTTCAACACTATTCAGTATCCTCAAGGGGAAGAGAAGATCTCTGGATCTGACAATAAAATGAAACGCATTGAGGCAACCCCCAAAACAGGCACTGCAGCTGAACCAAATAACCAATTCATGGCAGTATCCGTCGCCCCTATACACCAGAAGGAATCTTGGAAGCGCAAGTCAGCTCATGTAGTAAGGGATTTTGGGGATGAAGAACTGAGGCCATCATGATAAGGAGAGGAGGAAGAACTCATAAACAAGGTGGTAACCACTCGATTTCTATCCTGAGTGAGCTGAGAGATATGTGAAAAGCTTTCAGCTGTCATCCAGGCGAACACATAGTCACCCGGCTGCTGCAACGCTGAGATAACAGGGCCAGTGGCCTGGAATTAGAAGGTAAGGAAGCCAAGCAGCTGGCATCCCTTTCTAGGGAAGAGGGCATTGATAAAGTGATTGGAAAAGGGGCACAAGTCCTTAACTTCTGGAGGCGACTCCTGTCAGGCATGAAGGAGAGGTAACCCTTCAAGGAAGACGTTGTATGTCAGCCAGGCAAGTGGACCACCATGGTCCAGTATCTGAGGGAAGTAGCTATGCTGGAGGTGATTTATGATGACCTGAACAGTTGATGTACAGTTATCCAAAGATCCAGAAGAGACAGATGAAGTGCATGCAACCCAAGTGATGGAAGTTTGTATGGAGCACACCATCATCATATGCCAGCTCATTGGCAGTAATGACCTGGAAAGGTGGAGAAGAGCAAATGGTGGATGAATTGGCTGGCCAACTCTGGCAATACAAAGAAAGTCTCTCTTCCTCCCTATGGGGCTGCATCTTGGCTGTGAAGAAACTGTCCTGGGAGGTCCAGCAACTCAAAGAGGATATGTCCTACTCCCCACCTGTATGGAGCAGTGGCTCATCTATTAGAAGTAAGCATTCCTCTGCTCAAGAGGGAGGATATAGTGGGTACATATCATGGGCTAGTCTGTGGTTTTACCTGTGTGACCATGGAGAGGACATGAGGAAGTGGGATGGAAAATCTACCTTGACCCTAGAGACATGGGTACTTGAGTTGCAAAGAAAAACAATCACAAAAGAGGGTTCTTCCAGAAAAATTGCTCCTCCAGTTTCCAGTGGGCAGTTCTTCAGACAGAATAGAAGGGCTGATCTTACTTCTGATCCTAATGAAGGGACTCCTGATTTGTATTTCCAAGAACTGAGTAGAGAATACTATGACCAAGACTAGGATGGCCCTGCCTCCAGCCAGGTGGAGAACAGAGACAACCAGATTTATTAGACTGTGTGGATTCGATGGCCTGGCATATCAGAGGTCCAGCAACTCAAAGAGGATATGTCCTACTCCCCACCTGTATGGAGCAGTGGCTCATCTATTAGAAGTAAGCATTCCTCTGCTCAAGAGGGAGGATATAGTGGGTACATATCATGGGCTAGTCTGTGGTTTTACCTGTGTGACCATGGAGAGGACATGAGGAAGTGGGATGGAAAATCTACCTTGACCCTAGAGACATGGGTACTTGAGTTGCAAAGAAAAACAATCACAAAAGAGGGTTCTTCCAGAAAAATTGCTCCTCCAGTTTCCAGTGGGCAGTTCTTCAGACAGAATAGAAGGGCTGATCTTACTTCTGATCCTAATGAAGGGACTCCTGATTTGTATTTCCAAGAACTGAGTAGAGAATACTATGACCAAGACTAGGATGGCCCTGCCTCCAGCCAGGTGGAGAACAGAGACAACCAGATTTATTAGACTGTGTGGATTCGATGGCCTGGCATATCAGACCCACAGGAGTATAAGGCTCTAGAGGACACCGGTGCACAGTGTACCCTAATGCCCTCAAGCTATAAAGGGGCAGAACCCACTTGTATTTCTGGAGTGACAGGAGGATCTCAACAGTTAACTTTATTGGAGGCAGAAGTGAGCCTCACTGGGAATAAGTGGCAAAAACACCCCATTGTGGCTGGCCCAGAGGGTCCATGCATCCTTGGCATAGACTACCGCAGGAGAGGGTTTTTCAAGGACCCAAAAGGATACCAGTGGGCCTTTGATATAGCTGCCTTGAGGATGGAGGATATTAAACAGCTGTCTACCTTGCCCGGCCTCTCTGAGGACCCTTCAGTTGTGTGGTTGCTGAGGGTGAGAATAGCCAAAGATGGGAACTGTATGATGTTAATTGCTATCTAATACTGTATGTCCTCACTACTGTGGTTGATAATGGCATATCAACAGCATCACAGTAAGAGTCACCCAGCTAGGCAGATAACTTCTGTGTTTGAGTACAACCATCTCTTCAGAGCACCAGACCCTTCTGGTAAGTAAGATGATATATGAAATTACAACATGAAACTCTTTCAAGAATATGTGCATTTAAAAAGAGAATACTGGGAAAAAGAAGTAAAAGCTGGCATATATTGTTCACCTGTTGCTGTAATGAGGGGAACACTTCAGTTTAAACTTTTTTTTTTTTTTTTTTTTTAACTGGCTGTGCATGTACAAGCAGAAGTCTCACACTTTATTGTGGTTTAGTTTCTTACTGGTACACTTATTGACTTTAAATTGAGGGAAGAGGGGAGAGTTGCTTCAAGTTAAAATGTTGCTGACCTTTAGTTAAAGCTAAACTGAGAATATGGAAGAGATGGAAACCACTATAATGTCCAAAATATTTCTGCAATTCTCTATATCATTACATGCAAAAATCCTTTTTCTGTGGCATTTTTGAAAGTAGAAAATTTCCTCAAGATATCAAAGATCATCTTTCTCCTTAATTTCAGCTATCCAGATCCTACCATTTGAAGATCCTGTAACCAATTGCATTCCTGTCTATAAGCCTTATCTTGTGTAACAGTGAATTGCATTGAATCTTACTGGTTTTGAACTTTCATTGCAACCCTCCACTGTTTTCCATTTTCTTTGTAAGATCATATTTAATGGTAACTCCCAAGTGAAGAGTTCTATTCACACAGGTAAATCACATCCTGTCCTAAAGGAAACACATTCTTGCAGTTAAAAAGTAATCCAGGAACAAAGCCAGTTTGATCCTCTCTGTTCAGAATAGTAAGTGTCATGTGGACAAATGTTCACTTGGAACAAGTGGACTAAGAAAAGAAAATTTATTTCAGCCTTCAGATTGTAATGACTTTTTTTGGTTTTAATTTGAAACAGAGATCCAGAGGTGAAAAGCCTGCTACAATTACCTAATCTATACAGCTCTTTCACTTCATATCTTCTCTTTGAACTTTTGTTTTTGGACAGAAATCTCAAAGTGCCCATAGATTTGCATTTCTAACACTGACCAAATTATTTGTTTAAATATTGAATTTCATCAGTGAATATCACATGGCTCTCTATTCACACCATCATATAAAAAATGAGTTTTCTTGTTATGTTCTAAATTACACTGTCTTTTTCATGTTTATGTTAATCTTCCTTCTCATTAAATAATGTTTTATGTTACTACTTGAATATCCTAGAAATCAGTTTCTTCCTTTGCTGATGCCTTAACAAAGATTTTCACCTGCCATTTATTTTTTTTTTCATTGTTACCATGCTTATTTCATTTCATCATCAAATATTTGTAAAATTGATACCCCAAAATCCCTATTTCATTCATTGTAGAGTTATTTATTTATATATATAAAACAAAATAAAATTAAGCTTAGAATCTGACCTGACCTGTAC
>KL254749.1:2676-16103 GCA_000699545.1 Podiceps cristatus | reverse complement strand
TTTTTTTTTTTTTTTTTTTTAAAGGTGGAGAGAAGCGACTTGTATCGACAACCGTTCTTCTCCTTAAGTAGCCCCAAGTGGGAAGGGGCGGGGAAAGGCCACACCCGCCCTCGCCGCCCTCTCACAGCCGGCACCGGCGCGGCCTACGGGGCTCTTCGAGGGCTCGCCCCCTCCCGCCTTTCATGGGTCAGCTCGTCTTGTCTGTGTTTTAGGAACGTGTCTGTAGACAAAGGGTGAAGGGTACCGTGGCTTTTCTCTTCGTTAGGAGACTAGGTGGGACTACTATTTGTGGCCTAACAAGGCTCACAAATGTTGAGCGGGAGCTTGCTGTTACAGCAGCAGCACACTCTTGTCATTTTGACAAGAACTAGCACTTCCTTGGTTTGTTGAGGTTTGAGTGGTGTGTTGTTGAAGAAGCTTTCACTCTGAGACAAAAGCTGAAGCTTTTTGATCAATATTTTCATGAACCAATGTTATATAGCTGTTCTAGGGTAAGCTGTTTCCATCCCACCTCTTACTGCCTGTACTGAAAACCAGCACTCTCTCTGTTCACCATTTTCCCAAGACTGTTCTAGAAGGAAACCTCTCTATGAGCCCTTCTGCTTCTACAGCGTTTTAGAAGTTAAATAGTTCTTCATCACTGCTGTCAAATGTTTAGAACAAATACAGATTTTAGAAAGCTTTAGGGAGAGGGGAAATTTATGGGTGCCTCACCAAAATAAACCCATCCTCTGACAGGGCTAGATCAGTAAGTTGTTTTGGTTTATGTGGGGGTTTTTTATTGACAAAGGCATAAGAGTGATACTTGTTTAGGGTGAAAAATGGAAGTACAAAGCTAAACTGCATGCATATATAACAAAGCTATTTTTTTCATATGAGCTTTTATTTCTTCTAATGCATAGAATATTTTTTTAGCAATGTACCAAGGGTTCACCTTTTTCAGATGCTGGTATTATTAATCAAAAGTAGACTGCAGTACTAGATATACCTGGACCCAGAGTTAGTTTAGGTAATAGTAATAACAAAGCCCTGATCACAAAAGATGTATTTATGTTAACTATTGGAGGGGTTTTGTCAAAGCTAGTGGGGTTGCTGTATTATCTAAAGATAAGCCTAAGGATGGGCTTTCATGCAGTTAATTCCCATTTATTTAAATAAAGGAGATGCTCTACAACCTTACAAGATCTTTCCAATTTTTATTTGAAATAGCTGAGACCTTGAAAATGTGGTTCAACAATGAAGGGAAAATACTACATAATATTTAGTTCAGTAAAATGGAGTCTCATTTAGTCTTAAGAGTGGCAACAGGTTAGTACCACTATTTCTTTAGTGCAAAAAGAGTAATTCTTCTTTTAATAAATCTTGAAACTAATACTAGTCTTAATAATCCAAAATAGAACAGAAGCTAGATTGGGGATGGGGTGGGTGGTTTTTACCTTCTTTTCTCCTCTTTTGTGGCCCTAAGGAGAAGTATTCTGAAGTATCTCTTGTTTGCCATTAAGTGCAAGATAACTGTCCTGGAAGTGATAATGCAAATACTGTTCCAAGAAAAAGAATTCTTTATCTTTTATCATGGAAATGGTCAGCATTGTCCTCTTCTAGCAAAACTAGTATGATTCCAATACAAAAACAGAGTACTGTAGTTGCTATAAAAAAGCAATCCTCACCAAGGCATTATAGATTCTAGTTTTGTGAGGCTATCCTTCTGAGCTTCTGTGGAATGGGTTGGGGTCAGGACTGTGTCCTGTTTTTTCTTAACTCAGTATTAGCTTCTGAAATTGGAGAACATCTGTTGCTTAAAACAAAGGACAGAGTAATTTCTTTTCTGCTGCCAATACACAAATCTCAAAAGAGGTGGAGGGAGTGGAGTAGGAAATTATTCTCTTGGTTTATTTTCTTAATATTGCTACTGGAAGGGTTGTTGCTCAATAGCTTTATTTGTTAAATGAACTAAGCAGAAGAAACAGATTTTATATTTTGCTATACCATACAGTACTTTTCACTTTAGTACACACTTAAAATAACAAGCTGAGTATCTTAGCCAAATTATGTACTCCTGGAATCATGATTTATTGGATCTATGATCAGTTACTGTGATTGGCTCAATGTTACCATAAACATGAATCAAGGCTTCACTTTCTGTCTTTGTGTTGTTTGCCTTTTTTTTTTTTTCCTTTTTTTTTCCCTTTTTTTGCTCCTTTTTTTTTTTTTTAATTAGAGTTACTGGTAAATCAAAATAATTCAGGGTGAGCCTCTGGTTTGGGATCTGATAGGCTGCAGTGGATAAGGATTCTACAAAAAAAAATCTGGTGAAAGATAATGTAATTGCAAGTAGTGGTTGCATTTTACAATTGAACAGTCAGAAGTACATTCTTTAAAGATCAGGATAGATTTAGTCTTCCTAGATGTAGAACTGGATAGTAAGGGTATCATATAGCATTTGAATTTTAATAGCATTTCTTGGAACTCTTCTGCATTTGGGGACCTTTTCTTGAGAATGATATTAAGTCTTTTTGTAAAGCTGAAGCAGCTAACTGCTCTTAGGAAATAATGTGAACGTGAAAAGAAGGACATGAAAGAAATATTCAAGCTATTAGGTTAAGAACAATAGAAGAAGGTTCACATTTTTAGACACCTAAAACCAAAACAGCTAAGACCAAATAGGATTTGAATGACATTTTTCTGAGCATCCTGTTTTGTACTGAAGAGAGAAAGCCACATGCATATCACAGCAGTCAGCTTTAAAGGATCATGCTGTATCTCGTTAAATTTTGGACATTTCCTTTACTGCTGTTTACATCGAGACAGCTATTTAAGGGGATATACCATAATGATGTGATGAATGAACACCTGTATTTAAAAAAAAAAAAAAGTAACATTACATGCTGTTATAATTTGTGTTGAAATCAGTAGTAGACTTTCCATTGGCTTCAGTAAGCAAAACTCAATATAATATACAGACAATAATTCAGTGAAAACATATACACTGTATATACTTGAGTAATCCATAATCTAAACCAGGACAATGATGAAATCATGGTATGAGATTATTCTGTAGTCAAGGTTATATTTAACACTACCGATTCATTGTTATTAGCCTTTAGGCATTTAAATTCTGACTGGTTCCTTAAATTTTACCCTGAATATCTTTACCACTGTGGGAAATATGATACATGCTTTAGTTTCTACTATGTCATGTGGCATGACTGAAAGATTTTAATATATTGTACAGATATGCTGTATTCTTCATCCAAACAATTTACAAGAATGAATGGCACAAAGTACATAGGAACACGTAAAAATGGCTATAGATGGTTCAGATCAAAAGTCCCTCCCGTTCAGTACCCTTGTTCATGATAGCCAGCAGGAGTGCTTAGGGAAAGCATGTGAAGACAGGACAGGTGTAGAATGATATTTCTTGCTTGTATTTTCTCTTGTGCTTCACAATCTCAGAAGCATTTATTGAGGCCCCTTCTTTACTGTATTTGATAATACTTAATGATTTTTCCTGTAAATTTCTCTGGTCACATTTGGAACTCAACTTAGGCAGAGTTTGACACTGAGCGCTGCAAGGTAAATAGGCATTGTTTGAAAAAGTACTCGTTTGCTTAAGCGTTTCTTTCTCCTGAAAATTTAGTTAGAGCCATCTTAATTCATGATTTAACAGCACACGTTTCTCCTTTTCTCACATTTTGATGCCATTTATGATTTTATAGGCATTTGTCATAAGCTATGTTTCAGTTGTCTTAGCTTTCAGACTGGAGTCCTAACTGTGTTCCCTCTACCCTTTCCTCCTCAGGTCAGTAGCTTTCAGAATGGGTTAGTGGCCGGCTGCCTTGGCCTGCTCAGCCCCTCACAGGGCAGCAGCTCCTATGTTTAGACTGATTTGCCTCCCTGTGTCGCTAACTCCTGCTGCAGCAAGGCCTCAGCTACAGCAGGCCATGGCCAGCACAGAGCTTCCCGGCCATTTCAGGCCCAAGGTGTCGTGCTGCACTCCAAACAGAAATCCAGAATACTGTTACCTAAGTGTGATGAGACCACTGAATCAGCTGGAGCTCAGAAGTGGGTATCTCTAGGTCTTTTCTTTAAAATGAGTTCCCCAGAGGTGAAAAAGGCTTAAACAACAACAAAAAAAGCCTTTATTTGAACTGGTAATTAAAAAGGACAAGGGATTATTTTTTCCTGAAAGAAAAAAAAAACACTAAATAAGACAGAATAGAAATAAAAATTGTTTATAAACAGTCTCTTCTTGCCATTCTATGCTTCCATAAATCAACTTTGCTAAGGCGTGAGAAGCCACAGAGCTGATTGAGTGGATAGGCAAGGGCTGCTCTGAATTGTAACAAATTGTACACATCTCCCCTAGTTGCTAGGAAGAGTTTTTTCACTGCAAGGGGAGTTTGAATATCTGTCTGCTTTTCTCATTAGTTTCTTGGGTGTGCTGCAGGTTCTACTTTAACGCTACAGAATCTGAAAACTTTTCTTCCCTGAGCATGGTAAGAAGCGCAAGTTGCTTGAAACGACAGGAGCTGTGTCCCTTCCTTCAGGGAGTTTCACTTTAGTGACTCTTGTATTAAAAGAACGGAATGTAGAAGCTAGAACAGGCAAACAGAATAAATACTGTTGCACAGGTTTCACTGTATGATGTCATTACTAATGTCATTTGTCACTTCCTTGTGGAGCATCACCCTTCCACCTGCTGTAGAAAAAAGAGGAGGCAAAGCATCATCCTGTAATGGTTTTCTATATACTGTAGAGTGGGATGCCAACCTTTATTAAAACATACACCCAGGGCCTAGAGAACCCCCTCAACTGTCTGCCTTGCCCTCCTTTAACACATTTTTTGTCCAGCTGTCAGTTTCTGAAAGATTTCAGTGTGCTTTTGAGCCTGATGGGTGCTCACATGGTACATGACATACTGTGGGTAGTTCTTTCTGGAGAAATGCTAAAAATCCCCCTCCAGTTTAGTAATATTGAGGACTAAAATGTTTGTCCTCTTATGCCTCTGAGTCCAAAGATAACTTTTTGCTTATACCATTTGGACCCATTCTTTATTGCCTAAATTTCAACCAAGACTTCAGAAAAGCAATGACTTCCACAGAGTCTGCATTTTCTATTTCATGAAATAAACTCAGCAATTTGGGGTTTTTACCATTTTTAATTTTTATAAAAATTATATACTGGAAAGGATAGAACTAGAGATGGATAATGGTACTTTTAAACATTCTCTTATACAAAATCCTAATTCAAAATGCTCTTTACAGTATATGTTATAAATTCTCTGAGCTTCTTGATTACTGACCACATTAAAAATCATATAGGCATTTGACATAATTGAAATAATGGGCTGCAATCTTATATGTGTATCCAGACTCTTGTACACTAGTGTACAGAATGAAGAAACCCTAAAAAGAAAACTTAGTACATTGAATGTGCAGATGTCCACTTGTATTTTGAATCTTGGACAAATCTTTCTGATTTGGGGCTGTTTTCATCTATGAATTAAAGTCCACAAGCTTCCTCTGTATCTTGTGATTTCTTACATCTCTTGATCCTGATTTCTGACTGAAGGTTTTGACTTCCCATTCCACATAACTCTGCCTACTGGGTTTATTATTTTCTTAAATCCAAACTGCATTCTGCCTTCCCTGAAAGTTTCTATATCTTATGTGCTGGTGCTATGAAGAGATGAAAAATCCAGCAGTGGATCTTTGCTCATTTTTCTTATGTAAGGAAAACTACTGGATACAGAAAGCTAGCACTGAGTTCCTCCCATCAGTGCTGACTGCCGCGTTCGCAGACTGCAGGTGAGAACTCACACTCCGGTTTGGAAGGAAAATAGCTGATCCGTACTTAGGGTAAAAGGGTTTGTGACACTGGTTTGAACTCTTTCTGCTGCCCCATCGGCTTCCTACAGCATGCTCCCTCCCTGCTGGAACAGGGATTAAAGCTTCCCTCTTGCTTAGGAAGATGGCCCACCTGTCATGTAAGGAGTCACCTGAAACCTTTCCCTAGTCACCAGACACCAGCATTTGGTATGAGGCTGCTTGAGTTTGTTTATGGTTGCCATTAGGCTGACATTTTCCTGACTGAAGTGAGAAGGAAGAGGAAAATAAATGATACTTATCACCTGCTAAGATCAGTATCAGAATAAAATATTTACAGTAAACACCACATTTCTGGTTTGTGTTCTCCTTTCTTACAGAGAGAGTTAAACACTCAACAGTAGGATATTTGAGTTGTCGTTGTTTTTTTGAGAGTTAATAGCAGATTGAGTGAGCTCTTTAACAGCTATTAGACCAGTAACTACAGATCTTTTACAGAAGCAGTACTGAGTAGTTGAGGATTATTTGCATACGACTGTGTACAATTGAAAGGTTTGCTGGTAAAGCTACCCTTGTACTGGTTATATAAACTGAAGTCTGATGATGTAAACACAATTCGTGTCTACATGACAAATGAGTAGAAAGGCCCTTTTCCTGAAATAGGCTGTGTGTTCCACTAGAGGAGAAATAAGGTACATTATTCAAGTTACTTCTTCAGTATAACTGAATTTGCAGTAGAACTTGTAGCTGAGACGTTTATTCTGCCCCCTCCCAAAGTTGCATTCAGTCTGTATAGCAAGCATATTTTGCCAAAAATTCTTGTTTTGTAAGTAAATCCTACAAAATCTTTTGCAAACTTCATACCTGAGCCTGTTTTCTAAAGCAGCTAGAATTCTTTAGGAAGGACAATGGTTTCTTAAATGTGCTTTTGCCAAAGGGAGTTAACAAATATGTTCAGATAGTTTCTGGTATAGCACTTTTTGTTGCAGTGTTAGTACTCACTAAGCCAGAAGTCATTAACTCCCTGCAAAGTGCACTTGATTTTAGAGAGACGCAGTTTTGCAAATGCTTCAAAATCTTCTATCTACCAGGTGAAAATCGTATATTCAAATAATAAGAAATATATAGGGTATTGACTACATAAGTGTTATTGTGGTTTCTCTCTCACAAAGCTGGTGTGTGTAGGGTTATAAAAAAGAATGCACTTTAAATTCCTTTTTTTTTTTTTTTTTTTTCTTTATCTACAGGATCACAATATCTATTGGTGATTGGTCATCTGAACAGGCAGCCAGGATCGTTACTTTTCAAGCATTCAAAAATCTTTTAATCAAAGGAAAGAAAGAAGAGGAATGGCAAGTAGTGAGAACAGGCTATGTACAACTCTTAAGAATGTATTATCAGCCTAGACATACGTTATGCCAAAAATACTAGGTAGCGATACTACTGTGTTATCTGCAATACTAGTTTTGTGGCCTGAGCTCTCTGAAACCCTTTCTGGAAAACTTCTGTATGGGCATTTTCTTCTTGCTTTCCCCTTCTACTTCAACACCAATGTGCTGGGGCACCTCCTTCCATCCTTTGTGTCAGGACAAAGCCAGCTGATCTGTATGTATGACCAACAGTCAGATGAAGCTGTTGCTCTGGCATACAAGTTCCTTTATTGCACAAGACAGAGGAAAAGAGAGGTTGCAGTCCCGTGTGCCATCTTCTGAAGTAATCTTTGTCATGCAGGTATTGTGGACTACGAAAGAGTCCTGACCCTCGAATTCTTTATGAAATGAGAGGAGAGAGACAATTTCAAGGCCTGAAACCTAAAAACCTTTCTTCAGAAACTTAAGACTTGTCTGTCTTTTACTATGGTGTTATTCCCTTTTTTTTTTTTTTTTTTTAAAATAAAAAAAAAAGGTCAAAGTAAAAAGGTCACTTGAAAAAGGTCAAAGTAGTACTCATTACTAATTAATATTTTTTTCATCAGACATTTAATTTAAGATGCTCTTACAAAGAAATCCCTACAGATAGACCTTTAGGCCAGCACATAAATTCTTGTGAATTAAAGTCTACTGATTTATTTTTTTTTTTAAGATCCTATTTGGTCACAAGTAATTAAAGTAGTCTACAAATTATTCTGATTAATTCCATGTACAGGCAACTCTCATTCCTGAACAAACCAGTTTGTTTTAACTAAAATGGAATGAGGCACTTCTGTAGTAAGAATGGCCCCACATGGAATTAATCAGGAACAGTTCCATGTGTAGAAAAGCCTTAATTAACTTTTAAATGAGTTTCATTTGCAGTGTCTTTGCTGGAATGTATATTTGGATCTAGATGTGTATATAGGATACTAAACTACTTGCAAATCAGGCACTAAATCTTTGGTTTAGAGTTTTTGCCAGAAGTCTTAATAATGGATTTTTTTTTCCCTTTCAAAAATCTTATTATATATTGGTGGGAAAACAAAATTAGAACAAGGATTTTTTTAAGTTTTCTGTATGTTATGCTTTCTGATTTTACTTTAGTAGCACTTTACCTTTTTTAAGTTCTTGATTTTACTCAATAAATAGTGTAAACCTCTTACATCCTTTAATTACCAACATTTCTCTAAGTAATATTGAATGTTCTGGAATAAACTTTCACACTGTCAGCTTTCATTGCCAGAATGATCGGAAATTTCTTTATTGAGGTAAATTTATATATTAGTATGTTAATAGATGTTTATGTTTATAGATAGATTTGGTGTCCTTCTGGAGCTGTTTCATTTAGGACAAAAAGATAATGTCATAGTCTAATGTTTTGGTTTATACTGGTAATTAAAGTCTCTTCAGTTTGAAATACAGTACAGTCCATCCATTTTGATATAATAATCAATATATGGAGTGAGGTGGGGGTTTTTCTCTTCTCCCAAGTAACAGGCAAGAGGACAGAGAAAATGGCCTCAAGTTACGCCAGGGGAGGTTTAGGTTGGATATTAGGAAACGTTTCTTTACTGAAAGGGTTGTCAGGCGCTGGAACAGGCTGCCCAGGGAGGTGGTTGAGTCACCATCCCTGGAGGTGTTTAAAAGACGGGTAGATGTGGTGCTTAGGGACATGGTTTAGTAGTGGCTAGGTATGGTTGGACTCGATGATCTTAAAGGTCCTTTCCAACCAAGGGATTCTATGACTCTATGAATATAGCAAATCCCACTGTTGTATCTGTGAACTTTACTTCTACCAGTGAAATTATATCAATTACAGAATAAAGAAGAATGTCTAAGACTAAAAAATATATTTTTGTATTTTAATTGTTTCTCTGAGTATTCACTACCAGTGATTTAGATCTTTGAGAATTTCTGTTAATATTTTCTCTTTTTCTGTTTTCCTTGAATATTAATGTTTTTTCACAGTCTGGCTAGATTTTAGTGTTAGTTTTGTGTTGATAGACATTTCTCCATATTCAGTTAAAATCATCATTTTGTATGTATAAATAATTTTCTCATTAGAAACATAGTTTTCTTAATGATGTCTAGAAAACCACTAGTCAGCTCTGATTTATCTCAATGACTTGTATATAATAAGAGAGGATGGAGTGTTGGAGAACAAAGCAGATTCCCAATACTTCTGAGTGCCTTTGTATATAAAATGTATCCACAATCTCATTAATTATTTTTGTCAAAAAAAAAGTCTCCTTTTTATTCTCTGCTTTTAATATTTTCATTCCATCCTGAATAGGACTGTTGTCAAGGATGTGTCAAGCCATGTGACTAGTGTCCCCTGTTGGTGTAGCCCTGGACTTAAGAATGCTTTTTGTCAGGGGAAGAAAGAAGCAAAGCCCTCAGCATCTTGTTTCCAAAATGAACCAGTTATTTCCTTAATTAGTGGAAGCATTAGTTACCTGCTCAGAAAACCCTTGCTTAACTGAAGTGTCTGAATGAACGTTTACCCTGTTTCTTTCATGTCCTCCATTGCACAGTCATTCCTTGACGTGTTAATGGGAATTATATGTGAGGTATCTGCTTGAAATTAGAAACTTTCTGTAAGAATCTGAGTGTTTATAACTGTATCGGTCCACAGGTGGTGATAAATGGTGCATCGTTAATTTTATATATACTATTATCCTTGTACATTATTGTTATAATTAATATATTTTTATCTTCTCCTTTGCTGTCCTGGTAAAGTGTTTTTATCTCAACCCATGAGCTCACTCTCTCTGATTCTCCTCCTCACCCCACTGGGGAGGGGTGAGCAAGCAGCTGCTTGGTCTTGTTACCGTTCACAGTTAAACCACGACAATAATGAAGTAAGGACTCAGGGAGACTTCAAAGAAAGCGGAACCCTATATCCCTATATAAAACTCAATTTCTTTTAGAAAAGGATAAAGTTTAGTGATTTGGCAGTACTGACAGCTCTCTGGTATTTCCCGCTGTCTTGCAAGACTGTACATAAGCCTGTAGAAGTAGACTCTGACATTCCATGCATCCTGCTCAGCAGTCATTGCTCTGACACTCCCAGTAAACATTTTTGCATACATATAATTTCAACACATATAAATAGTTACTTGTTGCTGAAGCCAAATTGCCTCTAGTTCTAAGCCAAGCTGCTTACAGTTAGCTTGGTCACTTCTGTGTGCAGTAAGTATCCTGGTAGACATCACATGCATTTAAAAGTATTGTAGAAATGGCTTAAGATAACTTTTATGCCAACTGCCAGGATCCCTTTTGAGGTTTTTTTTGAATTCTCAGTTTTGTTTCTGCTTGTGTTAGACTCAGGCATGGAAGCAGAAATCTTGAACAGTATCAGTAATACCAACTGGGAGCGCCAGGTTGGATGAGAAGACCAATGCTAGGCATAGCACTCATCAGCTTTTGTCAAATTTGCCCCAGAAAACTGACAAAAGCTGGCTCACCTTGTTTAATACCCCTTATTTTATCTCCGGATATGCTTACTTCCATTCATCTATTGATTACCTACATTACAGCTGCCAGCTTTATTTACAAAACTGCATCCTCTCCTCGTCACTGTCAAAGACAAAACTATTTCAACCATAACATTAAGTTTCTAGTTCTGTGCAAACTGTGTTATTTGATCACTTGAGGGAAACTTTTTAGAATGACATGGAATGTGTCACCAGAGAGGGGACTATACAGGTTTGCAGCTATTCTGATTCCTAGGCAAGATCCATCAAGAATAACAAGTGCTGGACACTGACTACTTGCCATACGGATAGCTCTGTCACTCTGATCCTTGTGTATGACTGGGCCTTTGAAGCAAACCTTGATATCCTACTAGTGATCCTGTCTCACATTTTTGTAATAATGACATCTCAAGCATTCAAAAATCATAGTTTAGGTCACAGGTAATCATTATATGGCTTAAAAATTAGAAGCTTGAGAAAGACACACATTTCTGATTCTTTTTGTCTGCTTTCTTGTCTTCCAATGCTTTGGATTTGCATTTTCAAGCTTTTTTTAGCAACCAAAAATTAGAAAAGTTTTCTGCTAAAATCAAGTGTTCAAAACAATATATTAAGCCTCTGAAAAGAATTGATTTTAGAAGTATGATATTTTTAAAAAATAATTTGGCATAGTACAAAGTATTCTATCTACATATAGTTATACTTACTATGATGATGAATGTTCTAGAGGTGCCTAAAAAAAAAAAAAAAGATACAGTTAGACTGAAATTTAATGTTCATGTCCAGAAAGCAAAGGAGTAGGTGGCAGATGCTCAGTGCTGAACATTGTTGACCCATGTGACACTTTACTTTGACCTTGTGTAGTTTGTGCTAAAGCATTGGAAAGGTAGCTCTTTCACTTTAACAGCTAATTATATAAGTCAGGGAGAGAAAAGACTTAGTAGGTCAGGATACTCCTAGTTAGGAGAAGGAAATAGAAAAGCATAAAATATATAAAGAATTGTATAACAAAAGTCTTGGAACATGATTTTAAAACTGGCAGCTCTTGAGTGTTTTCAGCCCTAAGTCTGTATGAGCCCTTCACTGAGTGCTAGCATTTCTATAATAATTTCATCAGGCACCAACCTGAGATAGCTTGCCACACATGCAGTCCAGCATTAAAATGAGCTCAGATCCTTGACTATAATGTTGAAATAACACCAGTGGAAGTGATGCTACTCAGGTAATTCCTGATGGACTTTTGCCTAAAAAACCTCACAGAAAATGAGTGCTTTAGTGGTTCAGTTAACATGAATATTGTTCTGCATTTCCCATTCATTATAAGCCTGTATTTTCTTAATTATAAAAATGCCATTATTTGTATAGGAGTGCTTGGATTACAGTAAGCCTTAGCTCCACATGCCTAGCATTGACAAGGCTCAGGTGCATGTGTAGAAACAGGACTTTAGGTGTCTTCAAGAAACGCAATTGTGAAAACATAAGAGTTTGAAATACATACAGAGTTTGGTGGGTGTCTGGCAAATACTGTATCAAAATTCTGTCAAGACCCCTGCCAAGTCTCTCTCTAGGTTGAAGTGGGTATTTAAGTAAAAAATAAGTTTTACTGAAGATACTGCAGTGTGACTCAAGTATCTTCGAGTAACTACTGTCCCATGTGGGCTTATATGACACATGTTGAAATACATTCTCTTGCAGTTCTCTTGGTATGTCACCTTGTTAGTTCTTGGGCCGTACAGGTCTGTGTGCAGATTTCACATGACATTTGCCCCTTTCATTGTAGTGCTGTGGAGTGGGACTACAAATGGCACATGAGTATGGAAAAGTTAGTTACATATTGCGTATTGCATATTCTAAATTACAGTCTTTATGCAGGGAAACAATAGAAAGTTAGCTTGTTACCTAATGTATTCTTTATTTCTGTTTACAAAAAAAATATGCATTTGTCTGAAAAAACTTGAAGTGGAAAGTTATGACATTATCCCAGTCTTTCTTCATTTACAGTACCATAGATGTAAACAATGTGAAGGTGAACTGTGATAAACAGTGATGACTAAATGTATTGGTACTGTGGTAGTTTTATGATGCGACACTGATTGTAAAGGGATGCCCTGATCTGCACTGCCTGTTTGGGCAGTTGTGGCTTAGTCTTTGCCATCTTCCTCCTAAGTCTGTGTCCCAAAGATTAGGATCGGTAGCTGTTGGCCTCTTCACTCTGCCAGTGAGAAGGTGGAGAGACAAAAGTTAGGCTATACTGTCCCTCGCTTCTCAACTGATAGGGCTTTCCTTTCATATAATAGGCAGAGCATCTGTGTCAGAGGAATTTAAAAGAGCTGTCATGCCAGCAGGAAAGTAAGTAAATTAAGTGGTGGTTTTGAACAAAAAGCATATCATGGGAAGACATCAGTGGGATCCCAACATCAGCATGTTGCAGCCTCCATCACAGGATGGTGTCAGGCAGGTCTTGCCCTTCTAGTCAGGTCCTGAACTCCTGACAAGATCACATTGATGAGGAAGCAATGAGAGAGAACACACACCTTGTCCTTGTCAAAAGGTTTGAATGTCATGATACTAGGCAATATGATGTTATATTTTCATACCAATATTGTGAAGGATTCAAACAATGTTGCCTCCAGCAGCTGTGGAGAATGTTAAAAAATGCAAGGCAGTAAATAAGAAACATTCTGCTTCATTTTTTAAGAGGGGGAAAAAAGCGG
>JMFS01001629.1:0-48422 GCA_000699545.1 Podiceps cristatus | reverse complement strand
TCATAGAAGGTCACCAGATTGGTAAGGCAACTACCTGGTTTGCTTTCATTGTTTTCTTGCTTTAAGTAGAAAGAAGGTCACCTGGTTTATAAAAATTACCATTTAATTTGACAGTTTGAAATCAGAGGCTTCAAGAACCTCACAAAGGAGTTTTATACTCCAGCAAAATACGTGGGCATATTGTTTTCATCACTCTTAAATCTCCAGCTACTCTTGCAATCTTCAAAAAAACCTGCTGATACCTGTACAAGACCCCTACATCACCTCTACAAAAACTTAAAGTAGAAAAGAGAATTACAAGGTAATTGCAATGTCACCTGCACATGCATACATCCCCAGATGAGGCAACCCAATGCAGTTCTGCTCACAACAGAGCTAATTTTTCTAACACTGTCCAGCAATACAGCCTTTAGTATTTAGCTCAGTCAAGGTTTTCACTTCGCAGCCTCACTAATGGGCCTTGCTGATCCGAGTCATATTTGCGTTCTAACTGGCCAGTACTGAAGCAGATCTCCAGTGGTGCAGGCTCTCCTTTCACACCAGTCACTGGAGTTTATTGAACAGCAGAACGTACCCGTGGGTTGCATGGGGAAATCTTTTTCCCAGGCTAGCGAGCGGCAGTGCTGTTGCAAAGAGCCTGTTCCATCCTGGGAGGCAAGAGGCAGGCAGATGACTGACTCCCAGGCTCACTTTTGTTGAGTGCTCTGCTTAAAACCAATCAGGCTCTGTGGGAATCAGAGTTGCAGTTGATCTGTGTACATGAGAACAGCATTATAAATGCATCTGTTTTGCAGCCTCAGCATGAAGCCTGATCAGAAGATAAATATATTTGCTGAACAGTATAACCATTGCTGTTATCATGGAAAAAAACAGTGAAGCAGGACTGATGAAAAAAAAAAAAAAAAAAGAAAAAATAGTACTTTGACTATCAAAATCAGTGAGTATAAGTATCTGTTTCTTGGGGGACTGACCCAGGAACATTTTTGCCCTTGTCTGTTGATACTTTTATGAACATGCTTCCAAGGCCCTAGCCTTGAGACACTGAAGGGAAAAATCCTCTCTAGTGCCAAGCGAAGGGATGCTTTGGCTTTACAAGCTTAATGAAGTTAGCACCTTCAGTTAGTGTTTTATACACAACTCAATCTTATGAACAAATCATGATCTGCTAAAGAGATTAGGATTTTAAGATTATGTAAACAGTGTTTCTGAATAGACAGGTCTCTTGGCTTTGAGTGCAAGATGTTACAGAGAAATAGGATTTAAGTGAACATAAGTGCATATGATAACAAGAAAATGCTATGTGATAATGCTGTATATCTTATCTTCAAAGTGCTATAGGGAATAATCAAAGAGCATTAGCGTAATAAGTGTAAATGGACTGTGTAGCCTGTATATCTCCTCTTGGTTAGCATCTACCCATCTTTCCAGTACAAAACTGGTGCTTGTCTATCTGCTTCCTTTTAGTTTTCTATTTAGCACTATTTCACGAGAAGCAGCAGCTGAAGTGAAAAAGATTAGGTGATGGTGAAATCAAGGTGGGTGGTGTAACGCAGAATGTTCTGGACAACCTCAATGCCTTTGTACATTGACAGGGATGACCTTCAGTCCAGAATCGCCTTTCTTTTATTACTGAGTTAACACAGTACTGAGGGAGAGGGAACACGAAATCCCGAGGTCTGCAGGTGTCAGATGTGCTATGAACTATCATGGGCAACTGAAAACTCCAAAGAATACCAAGTCCACCAGTCAAAAGCAGAAAACATCCAATTACCCGAATAGCAAAGGGCAAAGAAATGATTTGTCACATTTTTTACTTTCTGAGGTCCAAAAGTACTTGTAAGCATTCAAATTGTTGATAGAAATGCATGCTCATTTGTAACGTGAATTTTGAATAAAATATTCTGACTAGCAGAGCTCGCGACTGCCACTCTGCAGCGCGCTGTGCAGGATGGCTGCGGTTTAGTAACAGACGGTGGCTGTGCCCAGCTGAAGGCCGCTCGTTTACCGACTTGCTCCATTGCAACCCATGGGGCTTTTCCTAAACCATTTTGGGATTCTCCTCTGAGCTGTGCAGACAGGAGTTCACTGGTACAACCACTGGCATTAGTAATGAGGTGCAGCGCATGTGTGTCTCCTAAATGCATTGAAGGCTACTTAAAATGAAGCACCATCACATGCAAGTGAAACTAATGTTTCTCTGCAGGAGCCTTGTTTACATGGGCATCAAAAGAGTAATTGTTACCTTTACAGAGTTCGAGTTTGATGAAAGGCTGCAAGTTGGACCCCTCCTATGAAACACCTGCCAATCATAGCAGGAACTAATTGTATTTTTGTAGCTGATACTTCAAGCTGAGAAATAAAAATGGAATGTGATCTTGTCCTTTTGTGAACCGAGACATGTCAGCATGAGAATCTCTTACAGGTGCTTCCCTAAGACACGAAAATTAGCAGAACCACAGAGGAATTAAGGCACAGTCATTCCCACAAAGGTAGTTCAATGCTTTACTAATTATGCCAGAAGATTTATCCAGCAAATTCCCTTGTGGACATCAGCACTTATTCAAGTCTCTGCATTACGCAAAGAAACTCTTATAGAGCTTCAGGTTTTTTTAATGCTCTTAAAGATTATTTCCCCTTTGTGTTAGATATTCTCCCAGGAGAGTTTTGTGATAGAGCTCACAGGGTGGGGGCCAGTCTGTCCACAGTGTCCTCCCATGGAGGTAATCTTGCATTTCCTGACTGGTGTGAGCAATAGGGCTTTATGTACAGGTGTAAGAAATAAAACCGAGAAAAATGGGGAACAATCCAGGAGTGAAACCAAAAAAGAAGTTAATCCAGTACTAGGAGCCTAAATCAAGTTAAATGAATGAAAATAAAATCATAATAAGTTGGAGAACTCGTTAAAATAAAATAGCTAAAAATAAAATTAACATTTTTAAGAGTTCTAATTAACCACTGCAATATTTTATGCTGACTTGTGGTACATTTCCCATCATTTGCATACTTCAGATCTACACAGGGCTTCTTTCCAACAAAGAACGCGGTTGTTCACACACAAGTTGCATGTTCAATACAGGAATTATTGTGAGAGGTTCTGATCTTTGTAGGGATATAGTCAGAGTAAATGACTGCAGTAGCCTCATCTCATCCTGAAATCTGTGAATTTCCACCACAGAAGGGCCATATGCAACTGCCGCACCAATAACATCTGGTTGACTGCCTGGGGGCAAAGGAAAATTCCAGTTCAGGGAAGCTGAAACACTTGCTCTGGCACAGCTGCCCGCAAAAGGCCATTGAAGATGGCACACCGTGCCGACCGCAAGCCTGCTCTCGCGACGTCGTACATTTGCAGATGCTAGAGTGAACTGTCCATTCGATTGCCCTAGCTTTGTCTGTCTTTCTTCTACCATGATTAATAAAGAGAATCTGTGTGTACATTTTGTTTTTTTTTTTTTTTTTTTTTTTTAAGAGCATGCTTTGTACAAAGAACCAATGTTGACTGTTAAGGCAACCCTGCAGAAGCCAGTAATTCCCACTGAACGACGCATCTCTTGAGTGTTTGTTGCCTACAGCAGGTACTTATTGGCAAGTTTGTTTGCAGTAGGTTGAACCAATTAAAAAAAAAAAATCAGCTTTAAGAAACTGATACCCTGCTGCTCACCTTAGAATATTCCTTTTGTAAGCAAGTGCTCTACATCATCCTTCTATGTTGTTTCATGTCAGTGCCCCTAGGTCCCAAGAAGCACAGAGCTAAAATGAAAATGCTGAAGAGCTTTCAGCATGAAGCTGCTCTTCCATGTAATTATGCCTGCTGCTAATAGCCTTCCATTTCAGCCACGGCACAGGTTTTGCTAATCCATTACAAATGATTGGTTGGAATTTAAAATCCTGCTGCAAGTGCACTGCTTTTCACCTTGAGCTCAAATTGTCAGTTTTCAAACCCTTTCACCCTCCCTAAGTGACAAGGTAGGGCGCGTTATAGCAGCTGTTACCGAAGGGCAGTGTTGAACTTATCACTTGGGCTCTCCTTGGGGTTCACCTGTGAGGTGCTTTCCTGAAAATAATGAGACTGGCTCTGCCCATTTCTGGTATCAGCATGAGCTCCCAATTCAGACAGCGGGCTCTAACAAAGGCCTTGCTATGTCACTGTCTCCACTGTCTGAAGAGATGAATGCATAGGGTAATTGAGCTTGAAATTTCTGACAAATCTACAAAACCAAAAAATTCTTAAAGACCAAAACTAAGCGCATATGCAATGCTTTGAATTTCACCCTGAGATGCTTGATTTGTTTGTTCTTATGTATTAAAGAAATCCCATGGTAAGCTTACACTGAAAGTTACAGAAAATATTTTATATTTTTGAAGTGCCGTTTTAGTTAACATTGCCCTGTGCCAGAGCCACCATCCACACACCACTCAGTTCCAAAGCCATGTTCAAGTGTGCATTGCAGTTAATTAGCTGACAGCCTGCGAGCCTGAAGTTAGGGTAGATAAAGGATTTAGCTGAATCAGCATTTCTCAGGTATTTTGAGAGGAATGCAGTCAGCATTAAGACATAGGCATGTAAAAATACAGGTGTCTACATGTGAGCCAGGGTCCACACACCTATTAAAGTCAGTGAAGCTTAGACAGCCACGCACCTCACACAACCACAGACACCTATTCACTGGCCCGTGAAATCATGCCTCTGCTCTACTGTCTGTAGGGAGTTGAGCTTGATTCAGTTGCTTCCTCGTAAATCTCTGCTGCCCTTTCAGATGCTCTAAATCATCCCACGAGACCTGCACCAGCAGCTGGATGTCTCCCAGAGATGCACCATATCCCCCCCACCACTCCAACCCTGGGCAGGTGTCCTAGACACTTGACAACAGCACAAGCATCACCAGACACCTGAGAGTAAAGAACAAAGCAAAGCCCTAAATCCACCCAGATTTTAACAGCAGAGGCTTAGCTCTCCTGTAGATACCTGCATTATAAGGGTTTTAACCTTAAACAGAGCAAAGTTGATTAATGAAAGGAGAACAATTAGTTCTTGCTTACTGAACAGCATCTTAAAAAAAAAATCTGATAAAATACACCAAAACCCTCCACTAGAAATCATCTAGACGGTTGTTCTTCACAGGAAATGTTCTCTTTACCTCTATCCCTACTTTTTTTTAAGCAATAGTTAATTAACCAACTGACTGATGAAGTCCAATGAGACTGCTCAGATTCAGTGGCACATCACGTTTCTGTGATGCCAGGTAGGGAGAATGGTCCAAGATTAAGAGAAACTTCTCCCTACAATTCTCATTACATTGCAACTTTAATATCATTTCACAAACACAACCCTTTTTATACATGTTTGTAACCACGGAAAGGACTGTTTATTGTGGGAGTTGCACTTACACACTGCCATCTTGTGTCACCAGCGGATAATCAGTTTTGCTGAACTTCAGAGCACAACATGCTCCAAATACCTTAGCGAGGATCAAAATACACAGATACAACAACATTCATAACATGGGTTTCTATATCATTTCACAAACACAACCCTTTTTATACATGTTTGTAACCACGGAAAGGACTGTTTATTGTGGGAGTTGCACTTACACACTGCCATCTTGTGTCACCAGCGGATAATCAGTTTTGCTGAACTTCAGAGCACAACATGCTCCAAATACCTTAGCGAGGATCAAAATACAGATACAACAACATTCATAACGTGGGTTTCTCTGCCTTTTCCATTCCAGGGGAAGGAGAGGAGGAAGGAGTTTTCTTTGCTCACATTTGTCAACTCAAATTAGCAAATGTAGGTTTGAAGGAGCTCTGTTAAACCAGGCCTTGAAGAAGGGTGAGAAACTCAGCTTCAACTCAGCAAGAATTTCAACTTCAGCTCTTTGAGCCCCACTAAATCTGAAATTCCATTTGCTGTTTGCTCACAGGCGACTAGTTTGGTACAGACTAATGAAATCACCCATAATTTCACAGGCATTTTGTGGGAAAAAATGAAATTGGAACCCACACGGAAATACTTGACACCATTTAGGAAAAGCCAGCCTGGCTCAGAGTGCTTCTCTCACGGTTTCAGGACACCAGTTGGAGCAGCTCTAGCAGCACTGCAGACCGCAGGCTGCTGAGCTTTCTTCTCCCTCCCTGTTCTTCACTACAGGCAATTTCTGTGCCCAAATGTTTCCTAGGGACAGGGCAACATGACAGGGCTCAAGATGCAACGGGAGAGGGGAAATCATGGATAGGCTAGGATAAATTCATTGATACCTTGGAGGCTGAGAAACTTTGACCCGTGACAAAAAATTTTGTCTCTTTCAGTGTATTTCAGGGCTGGTGATGAGGGTTGTGGTGATCCAGAATTTACTAAGGGAGCAGTTGATCATCGTCTGATCCTGCCTAACATAAAAGAAGGCTGAAAACTAGGCAGCATAGAGGGGCATCTGCACTGTCTCCTTTACGTGTGTGCCTTAACCAAGAGCCAGATTTGCATAGCACCTAATTTGGGTTCCTATTCTGGATAGCTCTCGGGGAAGCAATCTTCCACAAGCAGCAGAAAGCACCCCAGGCTTAGAGGGCTGTGTCAGCAGGCAGCATGAATATCCTTCCATAGGCTGTATTTGGAGACAAGGGTCTTCATACTCCAGAGTTCTCACCTGTGGTCTACTGTGTCATTACTTACCATGGCAGTAGAAACCAAATTAAGTATGTTTACCAGTCCACTTCATAGGAGACACTTTAACTCAATACCAAAAGCCAAGGACAAGTCACAAAACTGGTTGAACAAGGAGTTTGGCAATTTTGGGTTGATGAGGCGTTTCAGATTCCTTTTTTTTATTTTTTATTTTTTTAAGTAGAATTGGAAAATAATGTTTAGCACTTTGTAATTCAGCATTTACTAACAGGGAATTCCCTGGCACAAGGCAGAACCCATCTGTTTAGCAGAAAGATCAATAAAGCAAAGCAGGAGCTACAGGAGGCCCACACCAGCGATGTTCTCCCACTATGCTGAAACAGCATGACATCTCCTTGCTGCCCCCAGCTATCGCAGCCACGATCTCTTTCCACAATCTACTAGCTCTCCTATCCATCCTGAGATCCCCTGAGAGGAATCAGCACCCCAAGCTGCTTTGGCACCCTCACTGTGGCTGCTCATGGTGCCACATACAAGCTCAAACTCAGAGCCCCACCATCCTTCTACATGTCCCAGCTGTCCTCTTTCTTGGTTTCATCCACACAATGCTCCCCCAAATTCCTCTGATCCACATCCCATGTGGATCCTGTTTCTTCGCTGCTTCCAAGGATGCAGACAATAGAAGGGTACAGAACTGGGTATGGAAGGATTTGGAAAAGCCACTGACCAGAGCAATTTGGGAACCGCTGCTGAAAAAACACAGCGCACATTCCATCTGCATTTTCAGAAGGGGCAGAACATAAACCAAAATATTTTCAGCACCTCATTTCTAGCCACAGCACAGAAGTTTTGGGGAACTTCCACCCCTTCCAATTGTTGTGCTTCAGGGATGGGGATATATGACAAAGAATCGTCTCACCACTTGTATTAAATGCTGATGAGAAAGAGCATGAGGAGCTTGGCAAAGAACTATATGCAAAACATGAAGTCTACTGTGAAGGAAAAAAGAAAAGCAAGAACTATTGTTCTTACACATATTTCGGTGGACATCTTAAGTCTTTCATAAAAAAATATTTTCCCAAGATGAAATTAAATTTTATATTTCAGCAAATCACCTTAGACACATTTAGCTGGATAGAAAGAAAAAAAAACCCCACAAACTTCTAATAAATGCAACATCAGAAATTTTATTTACAAATATACTGTAATTCAACAACCATTCTCCACTCATTTTGTGGAGGAAAAAGTGAGTTACATTTTCCAAATGGGAAAAGCGAACTTTTCCCCTTAAATGGATTCCATAGAATATTATGCCAACACCACTGAGCAAACAGATTATTCTTGTATTTAAGTTCCAAAAGCACATAATTTTAGAAACCAGCATATGGAAAGCAAACACATTTGTGTGCATTTAAATGCAGCTTCATATTAATCTAGAGAATTCATTTTCAGTATATGTCAAAAATAAAGACAGCAATTGCAAATATATATTTATATTAACTATTTCTCTAATGCTCATTTCAGGAACTTAGAAGCAAAATACCCTCTTCATATACCATTGGAAAGTCAACTAGTTGATTATAAGCCTCAAAAATATTTTGAAGTTATTACGGAAAATATTATTCTCCCTTGTGCTCTCAGTACTTGAAGATGAAAAAGTGAAAGCATTTTCCCCAGATATTTCCTTACTGCAATTACTTTCTTATAAATAAAAATAGTTATATGAAGAATATAATGCATTGCTATGAAGACTAGACAAGCAAGAGTTACTCTTAGAAAAAACCACACATACACACAATATATATATTTATAGATCTACATCAGCAGCAATCACCTCTTCTTTTATCTGCAACAGTGGTTTCAAATCTTCATTTGCTTCACATGGAGGTTGGTTGTCCAGCTGTTAAAAAGAGAGAGAAGAAACTGTAATTAAAGTCTAACCACTGAAGAATCTCAGTGACAAAAAATAAATTTCCCAAGTTAAATATTGTCAGATACTGGTATTTTCAATACCTATTGAAAATAGTAACATAATCTAAGGCATACATTCTGAATCCAGCAATCCAAATTTAGTGAACAATACTAATTTGAGTTTAATCCTATTAGAGCACTGCAAGTATTTCAGGCCAAGTAATATACCACAGAACATGCACCCCACCAAGTTTTTAAGAATTATTTTTAGTATTAGCATAGAGACAGAGTGACAGTTTTTCTAAATTTACCCTTCAATAATCAAACTAAAATAACTGTAGCAATATTGAAAAGGAACTTCTTAATCCTCTCTGCATATATTTGTGGGCATCTGCCAATACACTAGTGTTTTGCTATGTTACAAGTTTAAAATACAAAATTAACACAAAAATGTGTAAAAATATCACACCATAAAATTACATAGTGAATATTAACAATCCTACAGTTTACCAAACCTTTTAGCCAGTATGTTCACGTTCCAAACTAATGAATAATTAGCCAGGCTAATGTCAAATGCCAACTGCAAAGTAATCTGCATTACAGACCAGTGCTGTGCTGTCAGTATATTTTCATTGCAGTAATCACAGAGTTGGTTTTGTATTATTCAAATAGCTAATTTCAATTACTAGTCACTAATTTCAATACCTTATTCTGTACCTCTAAATTCTTACAATTCCTGATTTACTCATATCCCATACAATTATGTTTTGAGTTGCCCACTGGCCCAAGAAGATGCAGTCTGAAGGGAAGGGAATAGAACTGTTTCTCACAGATCAACTCTGCTTCTAAAAGGCGATTCGCTGCCATGACTTTATGGGCTGTAATGTCAAAGAGACTAAACAACAATTTATCCGTAATAAACTTTTTGGTTACTGCCATCAGCAAATTCCCAAATACTGTCTTGGCAAGGAATAATAAACGAAACCAGATTTTTCTTTTTTTTTTTTTTCTTCTTCCCCTCCTCCCCCCCCCCCCTTTTTTTTTCCTTTTTTTTTTTTTTTGTTGTTTCCCCAGTTAGAAACATCCAACTCCTCCAGAAATTTTGCTCCCTAAAGAAAAGATAAAGCAAAATCAGTATGAGCGGGCTCCAGATTAAATTTCCCACGTATTTGGGTGCTTCAAACAGAAACACCGTTAACTTTGGTTAGTCTCATCATCAACACGGAGATAAATCCCCCCAAGATTAACTTGGAGAAATATGACCTAGTGCTCTGGATCACCTCCAGCCAGAAAGGGGTGATTCTCTTCCTCCTTCCCCTGGTCACAGCGGCATCCTTGCACCTAACATTAGCCTCTGTGAATACGCTGTTAGCGTCAAGGAGAGGTGTGGGGTTTTCTGGTTTTAGCTTGGGCATTGCACAATTATTCCTGTGGTGCAGGCAGCCTTTCCTCTTCCTAGAAGCCAAAGAAAGCCTGAAAACAGCAACAGCATCAGATGCAGAGCTTCTCTTTCTCCAGGCTAGGCTTCTCAGCCTGCAGATGTCCGAGTCCTGCTGATGTGCTGTACCATGAGTATCCTGTTCCCTTCACTGCCTTCTGGTTGACCATGAGAAAAACGTGCCAGGTTGATGGAGAAACATGGACGTGTTTCCCAGGAAGTAAATCAGAAACCCTTTCCCTTAGCTGAATTTTGTCATTCCAGAGAACTCCTAAAAACAGAGCCACATAAAACATAAAATCTGCCCAGAGAGGTGGTGGATGCCCCATGCCTGGAGGTGTTCAAGGCCAGGTTGGATGGGGCCCTGGGCAACCTCGTGTAGATCCAGGCCAGAAGGTTGGTGCCCCTGCCTGTGGCAGGGGGGTTGGAACTCTATGATCCTTGGGGTCCCTTCCAACCCAGACCATTCTATGATTCTATGATTATATGAAAACTCCCAAGACTTGTCAAAATTAGGAGGTCGTCTACCATCATCTATGACAGCAGAAAAACAACACCATTATTCAAAGCCTTAACATCATGCTCCAGTAAATCAGAATTCTGCAAACCATAATAAAGGAAAAAAATTATACTGCACCTTTTAATTAAGATCTGTAAGTAAATCAATTCCTCCTGAACTTGTACCTAAATGAATAACCAATCACAGACCTATAATTCAAATCATAACAGCATCGCAAAAAGAAAGCAGCATTTGTGCCACCTGCCCAGGATAAACTAATAGTTTTCCAGGTATGCGTTAGGATTGAATTAAAAACATATTCAGGTGACTTTTTATAAATGTAGATAATGTCTCAAAAAGAATTCTCTGTTATTAAGACAAGCCTGTTCAGCAACTAACAACTCCTTGACACCACTTTCTCAAATCTATGAAGAAAGCAAGATGACTATACCACATTGTCTGTTTGAAGTTGCTTAATAACAAGGTGGTAAAATCAGCTACCAGCAATTTAAAAGTTAGGAATGACTACCCTATAAAAGATAGAAACTGGCAATCAAACCTTGCTGAACCTATTCACTAATACACCAACTAAAAGCCAAATGTGAAAGCTATTGAGCAGCTCAGCTAGGCAAACACTTGAGGTTTTAACAGCACAGAGAACAACTACGGTCGTGCACACTGCAGTCAGATGGCCTTACTTTTAAATCTGATATAGCAGTCGTTGCAGAAGAGTTTGTTGTTTCGGATCCTAACTTCGGCTCCCGAGCGGGATCCCCCGAGGTCACATCCACAGGCAACACACTGTATGACAGATGAATAATTAGCACCCCCTTACCAAATATTAAGAAACAAAAATTCTGTTCTCAAAAGCAGCTTGGATTAAGCTCAACAAAGCTTGAACCATAAACCCACAATCACTAGAAGCAAATGTATAACGATTAGTAGATCAATAGGCAACCAACCCTGAGAAAGTATTTTAAGGCGATGACTGGACAACGAATAGCAGAGATACACCAACTACGCAAACACAGAGCAGACGGTTTTTAGAGATTAGTTCATTAAATCGAATTTGAACTTCAGTTTCTCTGAAAACTAAAACTGGCTCGAATTGAAAAAAATTTGTTCTCTAGATGGCAACAGCAATTTTGGCACAGAACACCTGGGTGTGCTACTTGCAGATTTCCATGCAGCACTACATACTGCTGGCATCCTCAACCCTTGACACTCAAAGCGGCCAATACTCAGCCCCCCCCACACACATTTTCCCTGGTTTGCACCATAGAAACAAGTTCTTATGTGGAGAGGAGGGGATGATTTAATTTTTCTTGAATAAACACATAAATAAAGAGCTTGAAAGCTTTCATGCAAACATTAAACTATTTAACTATGGTGGCTGAACTCATCTTTGCTGTGAATATCAGCCACCTCTGGAAGGGCTGTAACCCAAAGTGGAACCTTCTCCTTACTGAATTTATGAAGCAAAGTACTCGTCTGTCTACAGAAGGACAGATAGCTTGCCTGATTAAATGAGTAATGAATCTTTTGGATAGCAGCCTGTTCAGCAACTCATTTATCTTCAGACGTAAGAAAATACCAAATTTGCATTTTTCAAAAGTAGGTTAGGACTTACAGGTGGACTCCCTCAGACAGAATACAGGGAAGGGAGTAATGACCAGTCCCTGTGGATTACTCCAGTCCCTCCTGCTCAGGCAGGCAGGACCAGGAAGAGCTTTGCGTCAATCCCTTGTAATACTCTAGCTGACACATTTGAGCTTGGCACAGAGGGCAATAAAGGGATCTGTTCTGAATCAGGCACAGAAGTCTTTTTCTTAAAGCCATGGAAGCATCAGGGTCCAATGGCGCCTCAAAGTCAGTCTAATTCTTTGTCTAATCCTAAGGCAGGGGAACTAGGGAGTGCTTTTGCATTTTTTTGCAGGCAGCCATTTATTCTTTCAGCTCTGCATATGCCTCAAGCTCACTGGAAATCAAATAACTAAGTCTTGGGGCTGAGTATGAGCTATTACACCCAGCTTCTGATCAGGGTTGGTTAGCACTAATGTATCTAGCATCTGGTTTGGTGCTGAGGTTTACCCTGCTGGGTTGAGTGCTGCCAACCATGCCTTTGCCTGGAACACTCCACATGAACACTGCTTGTCAGGACTAGCTCAGAAGTGATGGGTCATCTTAAATAATTCAAATGCCAGGGTCCAGGCTGAGATTTTTTTTTTTTTTTAAAGGACCTGATTTCTCTGGGAGAGGTGGCTCAGCATCATTTTTTTTCCCCCCCCCCCCGTCTATTTAAGAAGGAAGAACTTTGATCTCACAGTCAACATATCCATTTTACTCAACAGAGTCGTGCTTGTCACCTCTGGCATTTAAGAAATAGTCCTAGATTTGAACGCTAATTGCCTGCAGATAGGACTTCTCCATGGAAATATGCATGCAGCACGCTGTCGAGAGTAGAAGGCAAAGCAGGTGATTAGTAGAGCCCCTGTGAGCGTAACACTGAGTAGCCATGCGTGCTCCTGATTAGTTCCTGCTCCTTCACGATGTGACTCCCAGATCTCACCTTAAAGCAATGTAAATGATAACAAAGACCAAGAGACTCAATGATCATGGCTGCTCCTTTGCCCAGAACGTTATTACAGTACGAACAGATTTTCTTCCCACTGACTGACCTAGATACAGAATGAAAATCCTTAAAACCAGCTTGAAAAAGGTTTAAAAGGCAAAGAAAAGTTATCAAAGACTTTTTGAGACTAAAATAAAACCATACTGGTAAAAAGTGGACTATTAGGCTGCCTGGGGAAAATAAACTGAAAATTAATATTATTTACAGTAGATCTGAAAGCTAGGGAAAGCTGAAGTGTTATAATTTAGATCAAAGTTACATAGGAAAAAATGAAGAAATTCTGTCACATTCTTGGGAGATATTTCATTGTATAAAATACTTTCTACAAATAAACATAAAAAGTCTATTGTTAAGTCTGAGAGTAAGAACAGAGGTTTTGTGCTCCTACCTCATTTCTTGTTTGTGGGGAATTATCCCGAAGGCTAAGTTTTAGCAAACACCCCTGCCAAGTCCCACCATCTGTACCTTGTTAGATAACAGTAGGCTAGTCCTGGACACATAATATTATGTTAACTCTGAACATAAGCCATATAGAGGTCAGTTCCCATAGATCTATCAAGATGTTAGCAAATGGAAATGATAACAAGGTAAGCAAACATGGTTAAGAAGGTAATTTTCTTACTTTTTATAAAGAATGTAGGAGCTTAGCTTAAAAAAAAAAAAAAGTCAATTTATCATAAAGTGCCTAAGAGTATAAGAGCTAGTGAAGCAGTGCTCACACTGTTGTTATATACAATACATGTAATTGTGTGGGGATGATTCGCCATAGTCTTATCCCAAAGTATTTTTAAAAATGTCTCAAGTACATAAAACAGCAGTTATCTACCCCACCACAACTGAATTCCATTTTTGTTTCAAAGTATGTTGCAACTCTTGCTTTCTCCTCCCAGATTAAAGCCAACATCCTACTCTAACTCTCCAGTGTCATGGGTTATGAGCATTCCTGAGTGCTCCTTGAGATGATATTGACCACATGCCAGGAAGGGGGGAGGAGAGACCAAGATGAGGGCCATAAAGCGTGGGTTTCAGGAATCTTTTGTTAAAACAAACCTAAGAAAATAAATGTCAGAAATGCCATCTGGAGTAGGCTTTTACTAATTATTTTGGTAACCAACATACAGCTTGGAGACTGGAGATTTATTATTCCAGTTCCTTTGTTTTTTTAACCGATGTCAAGCAGTGATGACAAACCTGAGGAATTTTTTGAATGACTGGAGCAGGGAGCTAAAAAACAGCCCTTATTTCCACCATCCCATCCAGCCAGAAAACTCCAGGTACTTTTCAGACTTGTTAATCAATTTTATGGGCGAGAACGCTGCTGTAGACCATCATATCTACAAAGCCTGCTCTTTAGTGCGGCCTGAGGTTTATACCTTCCCAGCAGAAGGGCACCCGCTCACCTGCTGCGTGTCTGGGACCCTGGCTGGGAAGCAGAGAGGGGAGACTGAGGCCGGGGGGCTGCCTGGGACACGGAGGGGGCTCTCGCAGAGGTGGCTGCAGGAGGTGCTTTGCTGGAGGAAGGAGTGCACATGTAGGCTCGGTTTGAAGTGGACACCGGGCGACTGGAATCCTGGCTAGAGGACAGAGACGAAGAGGAGGCAGACTGGTTCAGCCACGAGTAGTGCTTCCACGAGCTCGTTCTTGAAGAATCAAGATTGTCCAAAGACTCGCCTCTGTAACAGAGGTACACGTACAAGTGTAAATGGCAGTATGGATGGAGCAGAAGAGCTGTATTCTGATTTCTTTTAAAAAAGGAAAACACTATCCTAGCATTTTAAAAGATTTTCTAGCATGAATATGTTTGTCTGATCACCCTAAGCAATATTCTTCACATACTGATTTAAAATTTTCAAGCCACAAATTATCCTTTGTGTCCAGTCCTAGTTTCATGGGAAAAAGCAGGCGAGGTGAGAGGTGGCACTTAACCACTACAGAAAAAAGGCAAAACACTCTTCACTGCAGCCTTATCAGAGTGAACCGTATCAAAGTCTGCTGCAGAGCAATGGACCTCAGATACCAGGTTTGTTTTTGTTTTCTCCAAGGGATACCAGATTGCAATCCGCCCAGACTGGATAGCATCGCCTAGGTACAAGGTGTTGGCCCAATAACCAAACACTCTCCTGACTCGTAACTCAACTGTTTCCTAAGTGACAAATCCAACATTCATACATTACTTAAAGCAAGAAACAAACTCTAGACCTTCTGACACATTCCTACATCAAAGAGGTATACTCCTTATCTATAATAATCAATTTCCACAATAAATTGTCATACTGAAATTCTTAAGCACACCCACCAATGACAAGGCACACTATTGATTTTCATTGCTGGTACACCGACCAAGAAATAAGCACAAGAAATAAGCAGCTGAGTTATTAACAGGTCACATCCACATTCTTTAAATGTTTGGTTTTTTTTTTTTTTTTTTTTTTTTTTTTTTTTTTTTTTTTGGGGGGGGGTGGGGGTTGTTTGTTGGTTTGTTTTGTTTTTTCCTTTTTTTTCACATTTAGTTCCAGCTGTAATACTGCTACTTTCTTCTATCTGTGCCACTGTTCAGTTTACCTTACAGCATTTCAGACTCAAATTGTTTCTGTGCTCTGTAACATAAGCTGAAGTTTAGAATAACCAAACAAAAATAGTTGATGAGAGACAAAGTTAATTTTTAACGCGATTCCTACCTCCTCATACTATTGCTGTACAGACTAACGGGCTCCTTATGTACACTGGAACTGCGCTGCCTAATCCAGCTGCTGTCCGTGTGTAGAGATGTTTTCTTTCTCATTTCCTGAAGGATTTGCTGTCTCTCCAACTCTGCCGCAGACAGGTTGTGCTCCTTCTGAGACTTCTTCTGCGAGTCACCTGCGTTCCAGGACCTCTCCGAATATTTGCTCTGGGTACCTGTTTGGAGAACATGTGCAAACTTTAGGCACCTTAATGCACAAAGGCGGTTACCCCACGTTCAGTACTCTGGCCATAACTCCAAAAGCAGTTGTTATCACCACATTCACAAGTTTCTCCAACTCCTTTTCACAGCAGGGTGTCCAGTATCAAACTTGTCAATACACCATTATTATCATCACAAAATGTTTTATTCGTAATTCCATTAGCGTATCCCTTTACATGATACTTAACATATCTACAAATAGTTATCTCCTTCACTTCCCAAGTGTACATAAATACACATTTGTGTATACACTTGTACATACACAAGCATATATTTTTACAGGGGTATGATCTCTTAGCGTCTCAAGTTGGACTTTTCCTCCAATACAAACTGAAGCATGTATAGAATATATAATTGAATGGTGGGATACCTTCTTTCCCTTTAAGAAGCCATATTCTCTTTTCTGTAAGTTGTCTCTAGTTTCAAGAATTCTTTTTTCATCCAAGCCACTAAACACATTGCTTTATCTTCCTTTATATAAATTATATGTGTGTGTGTATTAATCTTACAGGGTCTTTATTATTTAGATATTAACTAGCCAGTCAAAATAAGATTTATGGTATAGAAGGCCTTTGAAATTTTGGAAGAGGAAACAAACCAGCGATGTTTCTCCAATATGTGTTGACATGTTAGAAGGCAGTAATTTTTTATTTCCTAGATTCAGCAACTATTCTTTACAATATGACTAATTAAGAAAATGACTCCACAATAAGTCATTCAATTGAAATTTCAATCCCTTTAAATACTGCTCTGACAGTGGTCTTGTTTTATTGCTATAGATTACCATTATAAAATATTGTGGAAGTTTACTCACTCATTATTTTCAATGACCAAGCTTTAATGTGTGAAAGCAATGTTGTAAATCTGTAATATTCCTCTAACACACCATTTACTTTTCTATGATTAATTCTGAATACTTTTTTAACCATGTTTTAGACAGATGAATAGGCGTATATGTTGACTGTACATATTTCCTCTTGCTGTTGAAACTTCATGAAATTTTGGCATGGTATGAATTTGAATTACAATGCAGCTATCAAAAAACATTTTGACTATTTTCTTAGGACTACTTCCAATACACTTTTTTTTTTTTTTTTTTAAAAAAAGTGCATTTAAAAAATAATGGAAATTAAACAGTACTTACCATTTCTCATTGTGTTGAATTCATTCAGTTCTGAAGTCGACTTGGACTTATTCCTAAGGATATAGAAAACATTCATTTCTCTATCTGAACTAGAAAACCTTGTCACGAACAAAGATCTTACCCTTGCAGACCACAGATACACATCCCCTTTTTTCACCATCCCTCCCGTCAACAACTTACACTGTACTTAAAATACAAGGCAACAATACCCGAAGACCAACAGGATATTAAGGGGGAAAAAAGATGTCAGTAGTTAATAGGTAACCACTGATTAAAAGTTAAAATTGTGTATTGAAAGTTCCCAATGCTTCAAGTTTAAGGAACTGATCATTGTATTTGTGTCAACAAAAATACGTAAAACCAAAAGTCCTTCTCTGTGGCAGGTTTGTGAAGACTACAGTCAAAATGGTAACTTTCAAAGGAGGTTTATAAATGATTTAACTTCAGAAGAAACTTAAATCACACTTCAGCACCATTACTAGACTGTGAGCAAAACACCTCCTCAAATACCGCATGCAGATTGTTCTTGGGAAATTTATTATCCACTGATTATACCCAGCAGCATATTTTTTAATAAGTTTTAGCCAAGAAATGTCATTCAATATACAGAGAGACATATGGCAAAAAGCTGGTTTTCTGACAGTACAGAGTAGGAGCTTCAGCAACACCTCTGTGCTGTATTAATAAATTCCAAGTAATACAGCCAGTTTCTTAGCTTAAAATACTTCAGAAAAGAACACAAATCCTTTGCTGGGTCACAACTCAAAGCTGGTACAGCAATGGGTTTATATGTACAGCATTGGCTGCATAACAGCATTTCGAGGGAGTCTTGGCCTTTGCCCATAAGTAAATGATGGATAAACTGCATCACATTTCTTGCTCCTCCAAGTTCTGACTGTCTGTCCTATGGTGCAGACTGATTTTATTATCTGTTTGAGAAGATGCAACAATTTCATAGTTGCTTGTAAACAGGAGCTCCAAAAAGCAAGTGAGCTCTGCCTGGGATGCTTTTAGCACCCAAGTGTCCTCCTCACACATATATCCAAGATTTAGCCATTTAGTGCATGCACCTTCTGAAGTTAGATGTAGATACTCCATTAGTAACAGATCCATTAGATGTACCCTGTAAGTTTTGGTATTCTTCTTAATATATTTTTAAAAAAGAAAAAAAAAAAAAAGGTATGCTCACTCCAACTACAAGAAATGACTAAACATGCAGCAGAGGTGCTGCATGATCTTTCAGAACTACTGTGGGATGCCATCTAAGACAAAGCCTTGATGCAAACGTTCTAGATTAAGGTTACTTTAGCATTTTTTAACCATAGGCCAGTTATTAAATGGGAGAAGAAAAAACCCAAACCTCAAACCACTAAGCAAAACAAAATGGAAAACAGCCAAGGTAAGAGTATAACTTAACAAGTGGCACATATCTACTATCTTCCTAATAAATCCACTTCTCACTTCCCTCCCTGCTTACTCTAAGTTGCACAATGTTGATTGGGATGACTGCACCTTAGTTTGTATAGCACGTTATGACACAACCACAATATTATCTGAAATTGTTTTCCAGCCAGATAAGTCTAGTACCACCCACATATTTACTTCCTTAGAGTTCTGCTTCTCCCCGTAAAATCATACTGACTAACTGTTGTTTACAGTACAGCGTATAATTTGCCAAAAGTTTGTCTGCTTGTTTTCTCAATATGAAAACATGACATAAAAACTGCAAAACACAGCAAGAAAACAAAGTAGACACTTAGCTCCATGGCTAAAGTTTATTGGAAGCTTCAAAGCTTTCTGACACAGAAAGCGTGATGTTACCATCTACGCTGAGATTCAGTATCACACATACCTGTCAGCAAATGACTGACCAGGTTGGTCCTCAATGGTTTTAGAAACTTCATAACGCTCATAATGTCTATTAAAAAAAAAAAAAAGATACATTATGTTCAAGCACAGAAAAAGACATATATAGACATAAATATTTAGTACTAAAAATAGTCAAAACAAATCCTTAAGTGAAAAGAAAAAGAAAAAAATCCAAATAGCTAAAGTTCTAAGGAGGTTTAATTTTTATCAGTCAGAAACACAGTTAAGAAAAGGCAGCAGAAAAAGAAAGGTTACCAGAAAAACTGCCTGAAATTACATTTTTGTTAGTGACAAGGAATCTAAATCTGAGCATGCCAAAATGGTTAATACTTATTGCTGAAGATATTTCAACCCACCTATTGATTTAATTTCTTATTACCTATCAGTGACAGGATGGCCAGCTCGATCCTCTATTGTTCTAGCTACTTCATAGCGCTCATAATGTCTAGAAGCAAAATACAGATAAAGAAAATAGGTATTAAAAAACCCAACATTTTTCTAGAAATTGAACAAACTCTAAGTATACATAGAGAAAAAAGAGAAAGTTCAGATGTGTTAGTTAGAAACATGAAAATACATGAGACAAACCCCCCATAGACTCTTTAAGATGCTGCAGAAGTATTACAAGTATTAGTATATGACAGTGATTATCTCCTCTGTTTCAAAACCAAGAGGTAAGTTTTGTCCAAATACATCAGTTCTCTAAAATTTACACGTATATTATAGCAAACTGTGTAGGTGCAGTTGGTAACACATTGAGTAGCACTCACTAACTTCATAGACAAAGCTCTTCCAGCTGCCTGTCCCCAACCTCAGTGCTCTTTGCAGCAAGTGTCACACCTTCACAGATGTTTATCATAGAATCATAGAATGGTTGGGGTTGGAAGGGACCTTGAAGATCATCTAGTGCCAACCCCCCTGCCCATGGCAGGGACACCTCCCACTAGACCAGGCTGCTCAAGGCCCCGTCCAACCTGGCCTTGAGCACTTCCAGGGATGGGGCATCCACAGCTTCTCCCGGCAGCCTGTTCCAGCGCCTCACCACCCTCATTGAGAAGAATTTCTTCCTAATATCTAATCTAAATGTGCCCTCGTTTAGTTTAAAACCATTCCCCCTTGTCCTCTCGCTACATGCTCTTGTAAAAAGTCCCTCTCTATCCTTCCTGTAGGCCCCTTATATAACATTTCAAGTCAGATCTTTGGATATCATTGTAAAGCAAACATTTAACACTAGATATTTTAAAGTCCAGTTTCACTGAACTTGTTCCTTTCCTATTAAGCAAAGCCATCCCCATCCTTGTTTAGCAAAACACATCCTTTGGCAGCAACCTTAGAAGCGATGAAATCCCCTGAGAATAAAGCATATATCAAGGATTTAGATATGCAGATATTGCAGCAGCTTAATAAGTTACCGCACAAAGTCCCATTATCTTGCAATTGGGGCAAGCGAAAACTGTAGAGATACCCTGGCTCAGCTGCCAAGAAGAACCTGTTTAGCCATTGTAACAACTGTGCCTTTTTTAGCAGGAATCTCAAGCAGGTCATTTACAATGGGCTGAAGTAACTCCAGGTCTCCTGCAAATATATGCAACTTTATAATCATGTTTTCTTCTCCTAGGACTTGACACCATGCATTATCTTCAGTCACCTCTTATCACTTGTAAAAAAAGGGAAAATCCTCTAGAGAAACATCAAAGCTAGTTACGTACAAGGCAGTAAGCTAAATGCACAAGGAATAAGGAAAAGTTACTGTTTCATTCTGTTTCAGACAGATTAATCTTCCACTGTGCCCGTAATAGTAGTCTGAAAACTTCTGCACAAGACCTTGCCCTTGTAAACTAACAGTTGTTTTTGGGTTGGTTTGTTTGTTTTGGTTCTAAGTTTGATTTTTAAATAAACCAAAACAAAACCAAACCGAAAACAAACAAAAACCACACCAAAAAACCCAAGGTGCTGATGAAGGGAATGGAAGAAACTTTTTCACGCCCCAGAATAAATATATCCACAGTGGGTACTTCTAACAGGTTATGGTATCTAAACCAGTATCTGTTCACTTATATACCATGACACCCTTCATCAACAAATTAACCCAGTAGTGCAATTAAACTTTACTGTTGTACTGTCAAACTAAAAAGAGAGAAGAGTCTGGAAAATTAGTCACAGATTTGATGGAAAACAGTTCACTTGGTATTTCCTCTGAAAGTAGAAACATTGAGCCACTGGCTCTCAATTTACAAGCTTATGCAGGGTTCTTACAAAATCTTCACGCTAAGTGCTTCAGGTCATCTTTGATTTGGCTGTAATTACTGTATTTACACTTCCTATTCAAAAAGTGAGCTGAAGTGGGTTAATAGAGCACTTGATTCACGGGGAAAGACTTCATCTTATGCCTGATTCTTCCACCTTTAGAAAGAAACGCTATCCTCTAGTAACTCACACTGACTGATTACTCTACAATATGAGCCTTACATGAATACTCTTGGGACACTCCCTTTAGAAAGGTATTTGAATTTTTAATGCAGGAGGAAGAGAGTATGTCCTGTCACAAGCCCACACCTTTGGTACTGAGGAGTCACCACTGGCATCTCCCTGTGCCTTTCAGCCTGCCGCCGCTGCTCCTCCATCTCTGCCCGCTGCCTCTGCTCCTCAGCATATTGCTGTTCCCTCTCTTTACGTTGTCTCTCAAGCTCCAGTTCTCTTTCTTGCTCAAAACGCAGGGCTGCTTCTTCCTGGATCCTCTGTTCCTCCTGAAGCCTCCTCCTGTCTTCTTCCTCACCCACCAAGTGTGCCACCAGCTCGCTTCCTCCATCTCCTTCTGGCTCCTCAGGAGTATTCGCTTCAGGGCTTGCTCTCCAGCTGGACACAGATGGAGCCCGTGCAGGGACAGACGTTATGTCTAAGGTTAGAACAGTCTGCTCCTGCAGCAAAAAAAAAAAAAAAATCATGTTTTTAGGTGAATGAGTTTTTTAAACAGGTTGCTCACTCAGAAAAATTCATTTATTCTTTGAGGGAAGATTGTGTAAAAAGCATCCCAAACACTTTCAATGCAAGACCCAGGGCGTACTTTGGTTTCATTTTTTGAGTGCCTGCTAGCACATTCTCCTAAGGCAAGAGCTTCATTCCACACGGCAGCCTTAGTGAGCATCACAGGCAGTGTGGCCACAACTATGTAAAACATTCTGCTTTCTAAAGTATCACTTACATTTCAAGCCATCCCAGCCCCACTTAAATTGCCTCAGAAAACAAACTCATCCATGATACCCAGCATTTCTCCCCACTGTTTTGACTTAAATACCCAGGACCTACCTAATACCTAAGAGTGTATACACTAAGACAGACGCTGCATATGTACATCAGACCAATGAATTTAATGTGAATCAGTGAATCATCATGGGGAGGAAACCTTCATCCTCCTCCCATTTGAAAGTCAAGCCTCAGACCTACCACCCTATGACTCTTCTCTCAGGCATGAAAAAAAGGTCTTTCAGTGGCCAAATATGTTTTAATTGCAGAGAAGAAATACTGTTTGTCAATTAAGGACTGGTCCATCCAAACTTCTAATGATAAAAAAAAATGAAATGGTTTACATTCTTGTACAGCAAAGTCCGCCAAATCCTCAAAGAGCTTTCTTATTGAAGTCCTAAGCCTTAAATTACAGTCTACTTATTTGTGACTGTATAAACATGACTGATCTAGCTAGGATGCCTGAAGCAGCACTTGCATAGCAATAGATAAGAGATACCCTCAAACACCTCCGACACTCAGGAGAAATCCTGTTCATCTTCCCATAGGCACCAGCCACAAAAGTCAGCATCTACAGAAACTACATACATTCAATATTTTGAAACATGTAAGAGAAAATCTGAAGTTGATTTGATATTTAAATTTATCAGCAATAGGATGAACTGGTTGCCAGTAACAAGCCAGGCACTTATGAACATGCCTCATGATGAAATATTGAAGCAGAATTCCAACAAGTAGCATCAGGATGTAAATATACAGCACAGGTGATCACTTCATTCTGATCACAATAATTAATACATGCTGCGACTTTTTGCCAACATATTTCTGGTGTCTGTTACCTAACCAATTGGTGTGGTTTAACCTCAGCTGGCAACTAAGCACCACACAGCCGCTCACTCCCCCTCAGTGGGATAGAGAGCATCAGAAGAGTAAAAATGAGAAAACTCATGGGTTGAGATACAGACAGTTTAATAGGTAAAGCAAAAGCTGTGTGTGCAAGCAAAGCACAACAAGGAATTAATTCAGGCAGGTGTTCAGCGACCTCCAGGAAAACAGGGCTCCATCATGCCTAGCGGTTACTTGGGGAGACAAAATGCCATCACTCTGAACATGTCCCCCCTTTCTTCCTCCTCCCCCCAGCTTTATATGCTGAGCATGACGCCATATGGTCTGGAAAATCCCTTGGGTCAGTTGGGGTCAGCTGTCCCGGCTGTGTCCCCTCCCAACTCCTTGCGCACCCCCAGCCTCCTCACTGGTGGGGTGGGGTGAGAAGCAGAAAAGGCCTTGACTCTGTGTATGCACTGCTCAGCAATAATGATAACACCCCTGTATTATCAATGCTGTTTCCAGCATAAATCCAAAGTACAGCTCCATAGCAGCTACTATGAAGAAAACTAACTATTCCAGCCAAAGCTAGCACACCAATCCATAAGGAAAAAAGTCAAATTCAACAGGTCTCAAAACATCCCATTTATTCTTCCTCCCCATTTTTGCAACCTCTTTCAACCAAGACATAGACAGCAATTTAAGATTAATCACATAGCGAAATAAATTATTTGCCTGCTTGCATACATCTACCATTAGGGAAAAAAGCCATCATGCAACTAAACAGTCAAAGATGACGCCATATTCATAGCCTACCTCATCAAAATACTTGGAGCTCTCTCTTTCTGCTTCTTGCTTAGCTCGTAGCCATTCTTCCCTCAGTTTTTCTTGTTCCCGCTCGTATTTCTCCTGTTAGGTTAGATTGAAGTTAACCATGCAAATACGAAACACAGTATTAATTTTTATTTGCATTAAAATGTACTAGTGGTATTTAATGTGTTTTTTAACAGACCAATGTGGTAAAAACATGCTTGAGCTACCCTAGGACATTAGGTCTGTCACGAGTGAATGAAATCCTGGCTCAAATGTAATTCAAAGGAGTTCTGCAATTAATTTTGGAGAATCCAGACTTATTACATGCTAAGTCTCATAACAACTGACCTCACAGCTATTATATTCTCCATCTTACAGTTTAGTTCCCGTTTGAATGAAAAACAGCTATGTAAGGTATTTCTTGAAAGATGGAATGATTATATTTAACTGGGAATTGGGCACATTAATATGGTAAATATAAAGTGATCACTAAGTGAAATATGAGGCTGTAATTTGCTTTGAGCAAGAACTCTTGGTCTTTTAGAAGCTTATCTAAACAAAAAACAACTTCTGGACCTCTAAATTTGTCCTATGACTGCATTTGGTATGAAATTAATGTCTTAAGGCATTACTCAAGGTACACAATAAATGTTTTTGTGGTTTTGTCAGTCACCACTTAGGTCTTGGGAAAAGCAACATGTTTACTGATGTCAGAAGTATTCCTTCTAAGATGTTGGAAATAAGCAAAGAAAGACTTCGCTTCCTTTTTCTGTTATTTGAAAAGTCATTACTGGGATCACGGGGAAGAGAGAGAATATTATTACTCTGGCCAAATTTACTACTTCAGGACTAGAAAAGAAGAAACAAAGCAAAGAAAAATGATGGCAGAGGGCTAAGATTGCTCTCAAGAAAGGGGAGAAGCGTAACAGAAACCACAAATATGTTTAGGAAGGCACAGCTCTTGCCTTGCAGACTTTGTAAGCTAAAAGGAATGACAAAAGATAAAACATCCAAAAAGCAACACAGTTGCCAAGCTTGTAGTTCGTAGTTTGACATCACAGTTTTCTGCTGAATGTACCAAACTTATTAAGGGGGCTTGTGTAGAGTAAATGATGTTCACTGACACCTCTCCTAGCCAAAAGACTTTAGATAAATGTATTTAATTTATTATACAGAGGTGTATCTTGTTGAATGGGGCTGAATAAGCTTATGCTTCATTGAGCTGAGGTCTTTGCAGAGATGTGTGCTTGGGGTTTTTTGTGCTATTCTAAGATGACAAACAGTGCCCCCCTTCCTTCTGCAACACTTCCCTCCGTCTCTAGCAACTGGTTATCAAGGTGGTTTTGCATTAGTGGGTTCATCTTCCTGACCCACAGAGGTCCTGGGAACCAGGTTGATTCCATCTGATCAGCTGACTGCTAAATGACAGGATGCTAGCATGCATCTAACCATGGCATAGTCCCGTCTCTTCATCTCTGAACATAAGGCAGTATCGTTAATTGAAGGTAAAATTCATTCTAGAGTCAATTTTCTTAAGGGGAAAAAATAAAACTCACATTTAAAAGGGTAGACCACTGCCCCTTAGGCCTTTGCTTCTCCTTTAGATTCTGTTGTCAGTAAGAGCATACCAGCCTTGTGATGACTGAGCACTTCTGGCTTGTAGCGAACAGTCTGCGTTTGATTTCATGAAGCTCACTAAGGCATTGTCCTCTCTTTGCTGAATAATTGCTAGTGTGTAATGGTGCAGCCCAGCAAACATATCTGAAAGCCCTATTAGACCATCAGTAAGAAGAGCTGTGGGAGTCACGTGTCTTCCCTAACAGCTGCTGCACCCAAGGGACTGCCAGCCCACAGTTATGAAGATTAATTAATTATACCTGTAATAAACGGTCCTGCTCCTTTTGCCATTTTTCCTGTCGTTTTCGTTCTTCCTCTTGATCCCAAACCCGACGACTAGGAGCACTAATGGATGGGACTGGGAGCTAATACAGCACAGAAATGAAATAGTATTATCTTCTTCCATATAATCAATACTATACATTTTAAAAATGTATTTTTTTCAAGTGTGAAATAAAAGCCATTACAAACACTACTGCTTTATAGTGACAAGTACCCTAAATTAGCCTTTTCTTCAACGGGACTGAAAACAACCATTTATTACACATTTGAAAATCTTAGTACTCTCAGATTTGATCACAATTTTAAAGCAGTATAAAAAGCAATACAAAGCAGTGGGCCACTTGAAAAGACCAGGATTATACAACTACTTAGTAGTTTGTAAATAATACTTACATCAGGCATTGCAGGCTCTGGGCCTCCTGTGAGATTTGGAAGACAAAACACAGAAATCATTAGAACCACACTTACTCACTACAGCAAGACTTGTAAATGTGAAAAGTCTGAGCTTCAGACTAATTTTTGCTTCTTTAGTAAGCCATGCTTGCATTTTGCCCTACTGAACTTACTTGAGGTCAGACTTCATTAGGTGCTTTCAACCAATGTGCGCAAATGTTTAAAAGCTTTACATGCTTACAAGCACCATCAGCAATTGCTTGAATTAGCGGTACATCTCCCACTGTGGCAATAGAGAGAATTTTGCTACACCTCTCCTGTTATTATTCTGATACCCAACTGTTTAGCATGGCCAATAACCAGAATGCTACTCCAGGGTAGAGCAGCTACTCACCTACTGCCCTTGACGTGAATTAAGACCATAGACATCCACAAGCAACTTCTCTACCACAAACCCATGTATTTTCCCTTTCCAACTCCTAAACACACACTTGAATTTGTCAACCTTGTCACCATTTATCACAAACCTTACGCTATTTGAAGCTATCATGCTTGGTCTTAGCTTGTGCCAAGATGATTATTAGAGACATGTGTATTATGCTAATATATTAAAATTCAAGAAAATGTGGCAAAGCACAAATTTAACCATAATCCTGTCCCAAGCATCACTGCTATTTTTGTTTGTTGCTAGTGTACTTGTTACTTAGCTGTGCAAATTTCAGTTTTAAAAAAATGCATAAAAGCAACAAGTTGCAACAGTTTTCTGAAGTATGACCACACAAAGTGGAGAAAAGTTCAAATTTAGGATACAAAAGACATCTAATGAGTCACAGACTAGTGTCCAATCTATAGATGCACAATTTTGTCTTCATTGTCAGCTCTCAATAGCCACAGTGATAGTAGGACAGACTTGATCTCCAGCAACTGTGCCAGGAGACAATAAAGGGAGGCATAGGCAGCACCTATCTTTGCTCCCCTCTCCTCTCACCCCTGTAAGCTTATGTTGGCCTGTAAAGGTTTAGAAAGAAGAATCTTTCATATCATTTTCAAGCTAAAGCATCAAAAGTTTAAAACAAACAAAACTGTACTGAGCCTATGCTCTAGAAATATGCCCTTCTCCTCCTCAATCACAAATAAAATACTTCAATATTGCTATAAAATTTATCAAAGTAAAAAACAAAATTCATAGCCAGCCTTAAAGAAAACCCAAAAAACAAAAAACTGCACCAAAACCACAACATAAAACCCCCCAGAAAACAAAAAAACAAACAACAACAAAATACCACCACATTGCAGATACAATGCAGCAGAAGTTAAAAGCAAACAGAACTACAAACACGATTTATGCTGTGTGCACTTCACATATCACTTCTGGAAAAAATAGAAGCCATCGCCACTGAAGGCAAAATCCTGGCTCCTCTAAAATCATTGGCAAAATTCACACTGAACTTCCAGCGGGCTAGAATTTCACTCTTTCAGGCTACAGCAAAACAGCAGCCATACATAGTCTGAAGACAGCATTAGACATACAACATTAGTGGAAGTGAGTTGTGACATGCAGAACACCAAAAAGCAACCTACAAAACCAAAATTGAGTGCCTCATTTTTCGCCTTTAAAAGCTAGCATATTCAATTCAAAATTTATATCGGTCTCTTGGGATCTTGCGACACCACCGCATAGTGAAAAAGCCAGCAGCTGCCTTTTTCCACCAATTTTGATGAAAGCACAGAGATGTAACTCAAGATAAACTCAAATATTAAGTATTTTATCAACAGCTCTGAGATCTGTGCTATGCCTCTGCTGGAATATTCAATGTTATTGTTTTGTAGGTAGTAGCGAACCTGAACAGAGAGTGCTATCCTTCTTAATCCTACCCAGTGAAAAAAAAAGTATGAACAACATAGAAGAGATTTAAACAGCTATAGATAAAAGAGAACACACAAAGACCCATTACCACAAAGGTAGACCCATGAATTGTAAGAATAACCTGATGACCCTGGGGAAAGAAGGGAAATCAATTATGTTGCTTCATTGTAACTGCAACAAACAATTCTGAAGAGGTATAGTACCCAGCACCAGACTTGTTAGGAAGAGTGTGCAGCAGGAGCAATTTCATGGAAGTACATGAAATGTTAGCTCTTTGGTTTACCTTGTTCAAAAAATTGTGACCGTCTTTTTAAGTTTTTCAAAGAAATAGGTTCAGATGCTATTTGAAAAATACAAAGAATACAAGCAAGTCAATGAGGTGCTATTTTTTTTTTTTTTTAAATGACTATCATCACTGGATAACAAACATTTGTTAGATCGTCAATGTAGAGCAATATCACTTCAGAAAAATAAAAAGCCCCTGAAACACAAAGGACAGCTAATCTTTCATCGTAGCAAATACAGTTTTTAGTAGGTTACATCATATACTGATTAGTATTTCATTTTATCACTAACAATGTCCAACTATAACAACAGTACAAGCATCAAACTTGGACTCAGATTCCCCCTGTCTAATTTAAGCCACCTCAACTGAGATGTCAAATTGGATTGAGGAGCCTAATCATTTAAGGTCATCAGAAAGGCATTTCCAAGGCAAATGATCTCTTGGGGGAACTTTTTTTATAAATCACCATGCACATTCAAGATAAAATGAAAGACAAAGTTCCCATTTAAGAATTACTGTTCCATTAGGAAGTCTACGTACCTGGTTTCTCTCACTGCCATCAAGTAAGGCTATAACTGTTCATAGCATCGCAAGTTATTATTATTCATACCAGAACCATCAACATCGTTCCCCAGGCATAAAAGTAAAATAATAATAGTAAAACAACCCCTACCCCCAAAAACTCACAACCGAAATAGGAAAAAAAATAAATTGAATACTCTTTACACTCTTCCTGAGCAGTGAAATAAGTTGATACTCATACTGAGACTCAGTCTCCACACAATGCAGTAGCAATCACAATACATTGTCTGCCTTCTCCTTTGCTTTCACCCCTACCACACAGTGAATTTACAGCCATTAATGCCGAGACACTGCTTTCGTGTCAGTTTTCCAACTACCTAGCACGCCGTGGAAGCAAACTACACCCAGTTTGGATGCAACTAGATCTCTGTGATACCTGTTTAGCTTTCAGTTCGTTAAGGTTTCGCTTTGCCCGCTGTATAAAGCTTGCAGGTTTAGTGTCCGTGCTTGTTCCAAACCCACACAAATAGCGGATGAAAAGCAACGGTAGTTTACCTCTTTGTTCGCTAGAGCCAAGATCTCCTTGCATTCCATTTATCAACTTTGTTTCTGTATCCTGAAAAAAAATACAAAATAAAGGGCTTAGGTTCATTAGATTTGTGGAAGTTTAACCGATTAGATGTTTCTCCTGACAGGAACTGTGTATCATGAAACCCTTCAGAACACTTTCCACAGAAAGATACAAAACTATCTAAAACTTCCTGAGTATATGATATGATAAAATGACTGCAGGCATTTGAAGGGATCAATAACTAGGTGTGAATTGGTGACTGAAATGGAAACCATTGGTTTGCAGGAAAATGACAGAAGCGGAGATCTTCCTATTTGAGCTCCTTGGCAGGCAAGAAGTTATTTGCAAGTAGTTTGAAAGTATGTATACCCTTGTTCTTCGGGGCTGCAACTTTCATTTACGCTAATAATGGAGTTAGAAATCTTTTCTAAAGAATAAACACTCTACATTTTAGTTAAAACATAGTCTTCAAATATTTTAATACATATCAACTTAACAGTGTCCACTGAGAGGACAGTAGGAAGTCTTTAAAACATCTTATTTACCTTAATAAGTACACAGCTACATCTCTGTATTTCCAGTATCTTTTATGTTCCTTAAGCAATACAAGTAAAAGTAAGATTTCCAATGTCTTTTCGCCACCCTCTCCCAATCAAGGCATTACATTTTCACTTTCTTCCTTCCCCCAGATCCCACAACCCTTCAAAAACATACTCACAGAACTTCGAAGGCTGCTGGAGAAATCTCTTTTTGTTGATATGGTGGAAGCATTTGAAACGTGTTCTCCAGAAGTTGCATCAATCCATTTATTTTCAGATGGACCTATAATGTTGGTAGCCATACTGGTGAGATTGAGGATTTTATGCCTTACATGTGGCAGGGAAGGCTGGTCTTTGCCCCAATCTTTTTGGTAGGTGGAGGATCAAGAAATTAATGTAGACAGTAACGTCAAAGAACAGAACAAGAGTTAGTGAAAACACATTAATATAACACAAAAGCACATAACAGAAGACGGAGACACACAAATCAGGTGGAATTTGTGAAGACAGGAAAAAGGGCTTTTATGAGCAGACCGCCTTCCCCAAAAATGCAAGTGTTAGTCATAAGCCAGGTAAAAGTTTACCAGATGTTTTGCTAGCATTGACTACAGCAGCTCAACATTAGAGCAATTAGTATTCATTGGAAGCTGTTTCATTAGCATTAGTAAGGATTGAGAAAGTTCTTCCAACTTTATTCACACAAGGTACAATTTGACTCATACGCTGTCCAGGAAGAGTCATTTTCACGTCTGTGCTCATCAGGAAGCACAGTGGGGAAAACCAAACCAAACCAAAAAAACAAAGCCAGGGTAATCTAAACTAAACTAGCAAAACTGATGAGGCAAAGAGAAATTGTATCTTCTCTCAGACTCCAGCTCCCACTACTGAAAATTTATTCAGTGAGTTCTCCACTAATCTCACTCTTCATTTGCACTAGGCCCTGCAGAAGTTGTGATTTGTTTCTTGTCTCTTCCTCACCTCACTATTTTTCTTCCCCACTTGCTGGTAACTTATTTTACCTAGCTTCCCACTAAATTAAGGTTTGTGTTTATACTGTGAAAGAAGTCATTGGTCACACTTCCAACTCTGGAAAAATTCTTTTGGGACTTTGAAAAGGTAACCCATGGCAAGTTTAGAGATTTTACAAGGCCTTCAGCCAGGATGGAAATCCTCACTAGCCAGAATGGGTAATACCATTCTGGAGAGATCACAGCACCGCAGTATTTGGGTCAATGACCAAAATGTGTAGCACAGAGGTGCTACACATCACGCACAAGCTCTTACGTCACCTGAAACACAAGATCCTCCTTCCCCGAAGAAAGGGAGCTGCTCATACAGGAAGAGAGACTCTAAAAATTACTCTCCTCTAGAGACCAGCGCCCTCTTCATTTTTGTGGTACGGCAGGGAAGAAAATGTTACATTCCCTTGTGAGGTGGCTGCACACTCTTTTACCTATGCATCCATGCAGAAACAGGCCAGAGCACAAGAGAGAGGGTCAGTAGTTCAATGCTTTGTAGGCTTGTTCATCAAGACATTTCTAATGCACAAGTAGTTAAAAAAAGCCAAGTTATGTTAAAAAGCAACAGACATGCTAGCAAACTACTTAGCTTAGATACATACTACTACTGTAAGGGTAATAAGGACTCTCAGCTGTCAGGTACAGCAGAGAAAGCTTATTTGCCTTACAGAGCACACTGTATCTGCCCGTTGAAACAACTCACCATTCTTTCCATATCGTCTGACATCCATGACCAGGTTTCCAGTTTCTAGTGCTCTGCCGATGGCTTTTTCCCACTGACTATAGTCCATATGTGAGATCTTTGTGCCGTTGATAGCGATAATCTCATCATCTACATGCAGCTGACAAAGTGCTGCAGGGCTACCTGTAGAAAACAGAAGAAAAATGAAGTTATGTCTCCATTCAAAATAATAGCGGGGGGGGGAAGGGAATAATTAAAAAAATGCTTCTTGCTGGATATTCAGTCTTCAAAAAACCTACTGCACTGAAATATACGGTCAGTTAATATCAAAGTAGTGTTTCAATCTGAAATTTATAAAAATGACAAAGAACAACAGTCTTTTGGACTTGCAAGCATTCACATTCTGGCTACTCCATTTAATAAACAAGCTCTGGGCCCACTCTTGCCTCCACTAACTCACCTTTGTAATCTATGATAGTGAGAAGAGAGACAGCAACACAGTGTCTGTAGACAACGATTAGCTGAAATTCAGCCAGCGTTTGGGTAATCCTCTTATTTGCCAAAAAAAAAAAAAAAACCACCACCCAGCCTCCACTTTGTTAGTTCCAGTGGAAGCTGGCTTTCTCATGCTCTTATTTACATTTTCTGGGCTCTGCTGGCAAGAACATGCTGCTTTATTGCTTTGCTAAAATAGTTTGTTAGCTCTAAACTAACTGGTAATTGGACTCAAGATATTGCTGGGTGCTATCCCATTAGACTTCTCTGGATTCTACTTATTTTGTCAATTAAGAACAAATTTTATTGCAGCTTGGACTTTGAATTCTACTGATACTTTGCAAGACAGGCTGCACTTTAAACTCTTTTTCATCTACTACTAAACACTGGCAAGTGATGTCACTGACCTAAGGACAGAGAGTATACAGGACTATTTTTATTGTTATTATTTTTATTTATCAGAACCTTTTTCTATTTAATTCAGAAAGTGGATGAGCTGACTTGACTAAGTAAAATTTTATGAGTTACATCTAAATAGTTCTTCCATTAACAATTATTCCCTTAGCAGAATATAAAATGGAAAAGCTAGGTGATAACATAGTTAAAGATTGCACAATAAATCCTCATGTTAATAAAACAAATTTGAAATACACAATGGAAGTGTTTTCCAAAGTAATGAAATCCACACATCACATTTCAAATATACCAAGAACAACCCTATGTTACGTTACCAGAAACAGATGTGGACAAGCATGACAAAAGAATTTAGACACTGTATGCTTCATCCTGACCTCCTCCTGACTCACTAGTAAAGTGCTGCTAGAAGCCTGGATCATCCACTAAGGATTTAAATAGCTTTTAATATTCCTGGCACCTCAGGAAGTTGAGAAATGAGGAAATGGTATGTTTTCTAATACTGCACCAAACAGTGATCCGTCATAGTTCACTAAAAAGCACCACTATGTTAAGACACTATAGCTGTATATTCTATTTTTCGGCATTCTTAAAGTATGGGCTTAAAAACTCCATTAGCAGTTATCACTAAAGTTTTCAAAACACACCAATTACTTTTAAGCAGTATTATAGAAGAAAAAGTAGGGTTTTCATTTTGAGAAAAAAACCCATGGGCAATAAACTGGAAAAAAAATGTGCATCTCCTTAGAGCCAGGAAGATGTCAAAGAATTAACAGATTTTCAAATCTATTAATGGAAGGCACCATTGAAGATACTACCACTGACGTTACTATTTCCAACAACATCATTTAAAATTTGGAATTGTGTCTGATTTCAAAATCTAAGCTCTTTAGTACCACAGAGTTTGACTACATGTAGACTGAACTTTATGCTCATGATACAGGACATGCTTTATGCTCAAGGAAAGACATCAGAACTGATAATTTCTCTGTTCTGCATTGTGACAGAAGGAGCCCTAGGAACCCATAAAGGTGTTCATTTTACTTGGATAATTTGATTAGTATGAAACCCAGTCCAGAGGTGAGAACAGAACCTTAGCTCAGTTATGGTAAGCACATGAGGGAAAAAGTGGGTTACCAATTCAGGTTTTAGGAAAGGAAGGAAATTATTCCTCCTATAATAACACCAGAAAAACATATCCAGACCTTGTAGATTCGAATGAATAGTACCAGTTTCTACACTGCACACGTACACCTAACACAACCAGGACAACTTACACTGCTCAATTTTTGGCATGTAACTTTGCCAGCTGCTCTTCCTCCACAGTCTGTGAATAAAAGGGCTTCTCAGTGGTGCAAACCAGGGTGCCTATATTGGGCTTCTGCTCTGATTCACCTCCAGAGAAGTCTACAGAGACTAGCTGGCAATTCAGGTGCCGAAGCTGACATGGTGCCAGTTGCCTTTCTCTCTCCAGTTCCTCCAAGACTATAGTATTTACTGATAATTTCTTTATACCTATATATCCTTCCTATATGGAGGATTTAGTTTACATTACATAAAACAGGTAGTGCTGTTTTTCATAAATTTGCCTGAAGGCAAAAGATTTTTCTTTCTTACTACCCCCAATGAAAACAAAACCAATCAAATTCACTCACTTTCAAAGTATTTAGTGATCTCTAACGTATCCCAAACTATTTTTATTACAATTGATGAATACTAGCTCAATGTCATACAAAAAAATTAAAACTTGAAGCAACTAGGTCAAATTTACTTTGTCCTACATGCCTGCAAGTGTTTAATTGCAGACATGGACACTCCTACATCAACACCATCTCAAAAAAAAATTGCAAACAGGGTGGGTGGAAAGGAAAGGACTGAAACAAAGATTATACAGCACTGGGGAAGCTGACAGAACGATGTCTAGATTAAGGCCTTTAAGGCTTTCTGTTTTCCTAATTTTTAGCATAAAGGTTGAAAATTTCTGGAAAAGTGAACACTATCTTGCTTTGCATGTAGTAAATAGGTCTTACTGACACATGTTACAAGCTTAACTCTTTTTAAGCTTTTTGAGAACACTTATTTTTGCTTGCCACATAGTTTCTTAAGAATTTTTGAAGGAAAAGTATATGTAGAATACAGAGTCATTCATAAGTAGTAAAAAACAGAAATGCAGGTTATCACCCAAAGAAAATCACATAACTAGTTCATACAAGTATGTCAAGACAATCAGAGAAAGTCTTCCTGGAAGCTACTTCTGGTCTCATGAAAGAGAAAAAGGTGACCCGGAACAGTTGGTATGAATTTGTCAAGCCTAAATCATGCTTGATCAACTGGGTTGCCATCTTCAGTGATGAAACGATTAGATCGGTGGATGAACGGAGAGTGGCGGATACCATCCCCTCCTTGTTTTTAATAAGGCTTTTTATACAATCTTCCACAGTATCCTGGTATCTACGTTGGGATGGTTTTGTCTACAAGGCAGAACGACTGGATGGGTGAAAAACTGGCTGTCAGGCTCTATGGCTACTGGCTAATGGTTCATACTCAGCCTGGAGGCTGGTTACAAGTGGAGCTCTCCAGGGATTCATCCTGAGACCTGTCCTCTGTAACATGTTCACCAATAATCAGGAGGAGGAAGAGGTGAAACACACCCCTCATCAAGTTTGCAAACCATGCCAAAAGGGAGAAGGTGGCTGATATGCCATAGGGCAGGGCTGCTGTTCAGAGCAGGAACCTGGCATTCAACAAGGGCAAATGCAGAGTCCTGCTCCTGGGGTGTACTAAACCCAGTGGTGGCACAGGCTGGGGGCTGATGGGCTGGAGAGCAGGGCTAGGGCTATATGAACACTAGTATGACCAGGAGATCAAGGGAAGCAAGTATCCCATTCCCTCAGCATTTGTTACGCTACATTGACAATACCATGTCTTATTCTGGTGTCCCACTTTAAGAGGGAGATCAATAAACTGGAGTAAATTTCACAGGAGGCCGCTGGGATGGTCAGGGCTGGAGCACTTGCCCTGTGAGGAGAGGCTGAGGGGTATGAGCTTGTTCAGCCTAGAGAAGAGAGGCTGCAGAGGTTAGGTCGACCTAACAGCAGTCCCCCCAATACCTACTGGGAGGTCACTGAAAAGGGAAAGCCCACTCTTTATTGAAATTCATGGCAGGAGAACACAGTACAGCGATTATCAACTGAGACAAAGGTCAGTCTGACTGGATATGTGAGGAAAATTTTCTCTGAGAGGATAATCATGCAATGCCCAGAGAGGCTGTGCAGCTTCCATCCTTGGAGGGTCTCAAACCCACCTGGGTAAGGCCCTAGACAACCTGGTCTGAATTCAGCCTTGACACTTTTTTGAGCAGGGGTTTACTCTAGGTGTTCTTCCAAGGTCCCTTCCAACCTGAATTATCCTATGACTTATCCTTAAAAATAGGAAACAACATTCACAAGAGCCCAGCTGAAAGCACATCTTACTCTTTCAACTGCCTGTCCACCTCTTTCATCCTTCTCTATTTTAAAGGAAGCTACAGCTTTTGAATAAGGATACAACATCAGTCAGTTGTAAAAAAAAAAAAAAAATGATGTTAAACAGATGCTATAAACAAGAATACCAAGATACAGTCCATTTTCCATTCAATCTTCATACTTCGCACCCTTCCTTGTGGGAATGGTAATAAAGCATAACCAAGATACCAGCCACAAGGCCTTCACCTTCTCCTTGCCTACAGAGTTGGGGATAGAGCCTGCGTGGACCTTTCTGAATGATAAGCAGGAACATTCACCACCCTCGGGTTTCTCATTTACAGCTGGCAGTACAAAGAGACAGTCCTCTGCCTCCAAGTAACAAAATTAAACCAGAAGTCTAGCAGCAGGGAAAGCAAAAGTTATTCTTCATGCAAAGTGAGTATGAATGGTTTCAACCTAATTATGAAAAGTACCCAGCTATAGTGAAGAGAGGTCTAAAAATTGAATTTGAAGGGGGGGTGGTGTCAGAAATCAAGGCTGCTCAGTAAATGCTTTTAAATGGTATTTCTTCCTCTCTGGAAAGCATAATGAAGATCTAACTAAATGAGAAGTTTCTCCTTTCTCAGGATGATCTTGTTAGCTGGAAGAAAGAGCACAATTCAATGTTCCTCAAGTATTACTGGTAATGGGAAAGATCGCTGTTCAGAAAGCAAAACATTAAATGTGATTTTCTTGGCTTTTTGTTGCACTTTGTTGAAGTTTTTTTTCAAGAAAACTGAGCTTGTTCTCTGCAGAAGACTACTAAAGCTTAGAAATAAACTTTATGTATGTTCCATTTCAAGACAAAAATGTTTGCTTTTCCTCAGTATTAACACATCTGAAAAAAAATGCACTGGAAATCAATTTAGAAGTTGCAATTGCTTAAAAATATTAACTGTCTCCAAAGTTCAACATGATATAAAAATACTAACTCCTAACTAAACTTCCTCTGCACATGTCTACAAATCACATGAAGTGAAATTTTTTAAACTTAGCTGAAAGGAACAATCTGGATATTAGAAGTCTGTATGTGCTCCTCACTACCATTCTGTAAGGGGTTTGGTGAATGTTTGAGTAATCACATTTATGCCTTTTCAGTGGTTATAGAAGTGTCCTTGATTAGGAAGATGCATTTTTGGTATTTCTGAATTTAACCCGTTTCAAGAGATGCGGTTTCACAGAAATACATTAGCAAACTAAATATTGTTTTTTCAATTCTCCATCTGATTATTTAAAAATATTTGTAGCATTCTTAACAGCACATGCCTCAATATAGAAGCCTCTGCAAACTAAACATAAGAACAAAAATTTGTGCAGTTAATACATATTTACCTTCTTCAACTGTCTGTACAAAGGCCCCTGAAGAACTCCAATTTGTTGAAAACCCAAAGCTGCGACTGTGGCCAGGTCTCTGGTTTATACTGATTCTCATGTCACTGTACTGTTCCTGAAAAATAAAACATGACACTACAGTATCTGGTATCACAGGAATCTAAATGAGGGAAAGTTTATCCTCTAAATAAGTGAGGCTGCTCACAAGGTGCACTTTAATCATCTATTATTAGCATTATAGACAAAGGAAATCGTATTGAAGTCAGTTAACTACCTCATTTGGTTTTTATTCAAACAGTTATGTTTTCAGTTTACATTTATATTTTCTCCACACATATATTTAGCTGTGCACTTCTCTCGTTTTAAATGTTTTGTAACACAATGCTACAAAATGTAAGAAAATTGAGGAAACTAAACCCCTAAATGGGCCTTTCTTCATGGACAGCCTTGTCAATTTGTGGAACCTACTGGCTTCTGAGAGAGCATCAGAGATGTGAAAAAGACAGATAACACTAATTCATCTTATCTTTTTCCTTGCACATCCTAAAGTGGACATCATCGTTTTCCTTTAGGTTCAATGCTGCAACCAAGTTTACTTGGGTGAACAATCAACTTTTTAATTTTGTGTGAAGTACTGCTAAGCTTGCTATGGATTTTGTAACTGAGCCCTTAAATAATAAAACTAACCCCAGAATTAGCTAGAATCCAGATCTTCCTTTCTAGTGGACTTTCAAGATGCTTTCAAAATCAGAATCAAAACTTAACATTAGCATTTTAAACTACAGAAATATTTGATTGGGAAAACATTTTGGAACACTTGCTTTCAATCCTATACCATATTATGAACATGTGTTGCATATATTAACATTTTAATTTGAACTCATTAAAAAACAATTAAAATACCCAAATGCATGCTATTCACTTCATTACCATGGAACTAACCCTGATCTAAAAGGAAAAGAAAATATTAGACTTTTTCAAAACACTTAAAATAGATACATTCCAGCAACAAGTATACGTAGGAGACCCCCACATATGTACTAAATGTACACCTACACTTTAGTTACCTAGCAAACCAGCTTTCCTGAAGGGTGGGATTCATTTTCCTTAACTTAAAATATTTAGAAGTCTAGCTATGTAGGCCAGTTCCCCAAAGCTCCTATGTTGGGAGGATGCAACAGGCAGCTGCAGGGACGTGGCTGGCCAGAGTCTCTGGGCAGGACGCAGCCAGAGGAGGCTTCAGCCCTTCCCGAGCGCTGGGTGCAGAACACAACATCGCAAGGCGACATCCTGAGGTTTTGCCTCGTGTTACAGGACTGTTCCTGGCAAAACACTCCCTGTTACAAGTCCAGGGTAGAAATTAAGTCCTTTTTTCAAAACACAGCTACTAGTTTGGAATGCTCCCATACAACCCAAGTCCTGACGTGAACAGCAGTACGTTAAAAGTGAATCTACTAATAGGTTATCAAACTGGGCTAGAGTCCATATGAAGCTTTTCAATTTGAGTGTGTTCCTGGAAATTAATGTTGTTGTTATTTTTATTTCCACCATCCCAACCCAACTCTTCTTCAAACCTACCTCTTGTCAGAGGAGTAATGCAACTTTGTACACTGAACTTCATCATTTGGACAGGTCATCTCCAAAACACTTAGTACTCCACAAACCTAGTGTTATTGCCCTGGTGACTAGTAAACTGTATCAATCTCTCAGCTCTGACAATGATTTACAAACATGCCAAATGGAACTTGCATTCCTTAAGTTATAGCTTGTTTGAGGCACAATACAAGCTTTTTTATTATTTTTTTCCTTTTTTTTATTTTAAAAACCCACATTACTCATTTGCAGGAAGGACAATTTATAATCTTGTGACTAATGACAGTAAAAAAAATATGGACCTAGTACATGTTGTTCTCATTTGGCTTGCTTAAAGTGATACAAAGAACCTGTATCTAATCTATGTTTTCACTGATTAGAACAGCAATTCCTCTGCCTGTTTTTGCTACCAAACTGAAAAAAAAAAAAAAATAATGATCATGATCTCTTTTCTTATACAAGAATCACGGTTTCTAAAAATTATGATCATCTCATTGCAATGACCAAGGAGTATCAGGAGCATTAAACTGCAGTGTGTTCCTTTTCCACAAGTGATTAGGAAGAAAAATGGTTCAAAGTGACTGAATTTATAAAAAGTTGGTGTGGGAAGTGATTTCATAAATCAGCATCCAAGGTCTTATGATCCTCACCCAAGCAACTGGCACAATTAACTTTTACAGCAGCATCATTAATGCAAAGAATTAATCTCTAATCTATCAAGGGGTATGAACAACATCATTAGATATTACAGAAAGGTATCAACAATTAAAGCTATTGGTGGTCACTTTTTACACATGAAACATGATCAGTTGGAAGAAACAGCACTTGAAGATACATATTCCCAACAAACACTGAAAGATCCAATTCCTGGATAAGCACATACACAAAGAGATGGTGATTTGTTTTAAAATTCATTAATGTGAACATTAATTAGGTGAATTTCCAGTAAATAACTATTTTTAAAAAAGAGGAGGGGCTGAAGCCACAACAGATGGGAAAAAAGAATAGTGTGATACTAATGTTTAAGGCTGGCCTTTGAAAAGCTGATCTGTATCGTCCACCACCACTTCAAAAGTGCAAATGAATGCTACAGCAGCTCAGATCATTCATCTAACTGACATACCTGATTGTGCGCACAATGTGCTAATTGACAGAATACCAAAACCTTTGCAAGCATCAAACAATATTTAGAATAGTTATTTTTAATTAGAATGAAAAATAAAATTAAGCACGGGACATAAAATGGGGTGGGGGAAAAAAAATGCAGCAAAAGAACCAATTCTTTTCTTTCCAAATATTCTCTTTCCCCTGAATTAAACCAAAGGAAATAGCAGTTCTCTGAGCTGTTTTCTTACTACCAAAAAATACTTCCATTAGATGCATTTTTAATTATTTTTTCTTCTACTCTGCTGGAACATTCAGTTACACTAAGTAATCACACTATTTCCACACTTACTAGGGATTTTGAATCCTCAGGCTCTGGCAGACTCACATTTTCTGCAGAAGATGTAAGTGAAAGAGAATCAGGAGGAGAGCAATACTCTGGTTTAAGAATACTGCTTCCAGTATCTTGGTCTTGGGATTTTATGGGTAATGCCAAATTAGGAGGAGATGCTGACTGAACACCTTCTTTTTCCTCCTCCTCCTCCTCCTCCTCACCTCTGCTTCTGAAAGCACTAGCAGAGAGAGGGTGTGCAGAGTCTGGTTGTGAAAATGAACTGCTAGTGAACAAAGTTTGAGTTCTTTTAGCTTTTTCTACTTCTCCATTGTATTTCTGGGTATCATCCATCTAGGACAAAAATGACAGTTTGGTAAATATATGCTTTAAAAAACAAAAAAAAATCGCTAATCTTTCAGCAATCTAAGTATGCAACAAAAAAACCCTATCCCTTTCATGCAAATTCTGGCTACTGTACCAATTATTAATTTTCCACTTTAAAGAAGAGCAAGATATTTTTCCCCTTGAAGTGCCTGCAGAATAAGTAGTCCAGACTTTAAAAGATAAGCTTGTTAAAATCATCTGCTTAGAATGATTTGCATTCTTACTGGTTTTTTAAATTGAGACAAATTGGGATTTAGGAGCAAGCTATGAAAAATCTACATAGTAATCAAGAGGAGGGCAGAATCAATTTCTGTATTTCAGTGCTTTACTGAGCAAGCAAATTTTAGGGTAGAGTAAAATTTCCATTTCATCAAAGTCAACAGAGCAGAGTAAACATATCACCTGAAAATTTGTCTGTAACACTTAAATATGTTAACTTAGCTTCAGGTAATTACATTCAACGAAGGCAGGTTTTTTGATAAGGAACACTAAGATGACTTACTACAAATAATGAAGAGATTATTCTACCAACTAATTTATCAGCCTTACTTCTAGGAGTGTCTTTAAGTACAGAAACACAAGTAAACACCTAAAGCCTCGACTCAATTGTCTGCTGCATTAACACAGCCTTCAAACAGCAGAGGATGTTTTTAAAAACAATGAATGTGAAAACTCTACTGTTCACCCCATTATCCAAGACCCCAACATTTACAAACTTTGAGAAGGAAGCGGAATTTTACCGTGAACGACCGTGGAAGTGACGAGATTCCTCTTGACTGGACACCAAAAGGTCTTGGTGTAACCACAGATGTTAACCTAGAGGTATCAGTTTTCTGGTAACTTCTCGGGAGAGAAGCTGAAACCTGAGCTGACCCAGTTTGAGCATTCACCGAGTAGCGGGTAGACAAAAGAGCCGGGCTCCTCTCCTCTGCCAGGCTCTTTGGCGAAGCAGGAGCTTCACGAGCAGCCGAGCTCTCCAGCAGGTTCTCCCTGCGCGATTGCGCGACATACGCACTTTTGCTGTCCTTAATGCTGTAGGAAGTATCTTCTTCCAAAAGGTAATCTTTTGCTGCTGACCGTGTGGAAGGTGCTTTTTCTTCACTAAACACATCATCATTCAGTGAATACGTCCATCTGCGGTCAAGTTTTCGCTGCTTGTAGGAGTCTTGATCTCTGTCCTCCCTATGGGGACAGAGCATGTTCAAATACCAGACAAAGTGACCTGACAAACAGGTGGACCTTGAGTCTTCTGACTAGTGCATTTTCAAGGCAGAACATAAAATGAGAAACACAATCGCCAGTAAATTAAAATGAATGGCATAATTTATAAATAGTAATATTTTTTATTCCACCTTCTTTCCTCTCCTCCCCATTTCAACACTGCCGTAACACTCAGGCATACTACTGTCACTTTATCAGGTTGCCACCATGTCAGAAATCTCTCTGCCAAGAAAATGATACAGCTATTCAAGTTACATAGCCTCAGAAATTCAGATTTTATTGAGGAAAGAATAGGAAGAATGTAATGCCATAACATCGCCTGACCTGTGTAGCTTTGTTATCCCCTCTCTATGAAAATGCTATACTAAACTTTAGATAACAAAGTAAGATGGTGTCCTGAAGTTCAGATTTTTTTTTTTTTTTGCTATTCATTCCTTTTGTCATAAAAGAATAACCACTATGGAGATAATATTTACTATTATCATTTTTAAGATTCTGACAATACTAGACACTCAATACAATTAGCATCCATATTTTCATTCATTCAACTTTTGTCCCCATAAGTCGAAAAGTACAGAAACTCAAAGTGTTCTGGTTTAACTTACTTATTTTTTTTAATTAATATGTCATGTATGTATATCCTTCAACTCAGTTTAAAAAAAAAAAAAAAAAAAGACTGTCACCAGGAGAAATGGTACTGTGCTACTTAGTTCATAGTTTTTACTCTTCAGAGAGAATTTTGTTCTGTAAATACTCAGAGGAAAAATTGGGGATACAGAGGAAAAAGTTTACAGTTCTGTGATATACATTAAAATTCTGCCTGTACTTATCCACAATGGCGAAAAGAATAACAAATGAAATGTTAGAGGAAATTGTTAAGCTGATTTAAGAATAAAAAAGGCAATTATCCAGTTCCACACTCCAATGTTTTAACCTCTTTAAAGTGGACTCAAATACTGACTTCTCAATACATTTATTTATGGGTAGCAGAGTAAAACATCACTTATAGAGCAAAACTGTTTAACATTCTGTGAAAACAATATATTAGCAAACCATATTCTGCCCTTCAATTGCCTAGATTTCTACACTATAATTTGCAACTAAAATTGTTGAGATCTCTGCAGAATCAATTGCGACTTGCCAGCAAAAGCTGCTCAAGAATTGAAGGGAATAAAAATTCTCAGACTTAAGTTCTTCAGCATAATACTCTCCATTAGGGTCATTACCTCTCCTGCTGCATTTCTTTCAGTGACTTGGTACTCCTTTCAGACACCTCAGAGGCTCTCCTTTCTATTTCTTCTCTCTCTTCCTTTTTCTTTTGCAATTCAGAAGTGAAGCTCTTCCTACGATTCTTCCATTTTGCCAGATCCTATAAGAATAACATGAATTTATACCATCAGATTTTCTCAAGACCTTGTAAATCTACAGAGACATCCCATCATGTATTAGCTACTCCCCTGATTTTATTTGCACGTCTGCATCGTGGCCACATTTGCATCCACCTTCCCTTCAAATGATAAAGGTGTTCTCACCTTTAGGTGTTTCAGCTAGGCTTACAGGCTCACTGCCCGTTAAAGTTAACAATTATAATTACTGGACTCCAAGTGGAAAAGGACATGGTTTGCCCTTTTTCCTCCCCCTTAACATTTCCAAATTTATTCCAGAATACTTCACCCAATGACACATAGTTGAAAACAAATGTAAATGCCATCTGTATTTCTTTGTTGTAGGTTTTGGAGTTTGGGATTGCGTGAGGTTATTTTTTAGTTTTGTTTGTTTGTGGGTTGTTTTTTTTTTGGGGGGGGGTTGTAGTTGTTTGTTTGTTTTTTTTGTTTGTTTGTTTGTTTGTTTTTTAATTGCTTTGCTTTGGTTTTGGGGGCTTTATTTGTGTGTTTTCCCAGCCTCTATCCCCCCAAATCACTACTATGTTAGACTGATACATTAGCTTGAGAATGAACATGCCTTAAATTCTAAATTGAAAACATACTTCTATATATTCTTCATTTCTGTAAAACCACAATGTGAACTGGCAATATTCTCTGTGAAATACCAGAGCTAAGAGACATACTTAATATTAGAACTGAGATGGCAGAGATGCATTAAACAAACAACTATGAACTCCTTGCTTGGTGCTCTGTTCTCAATTTCAGCTTCCTGTTGGTAGCCATTGTCAAGCAGAGATTTTAATAAAACAGAAAAGGTCTTCTGATAGTGACCTTATAGTGCTGTGCAAAGCTACCACACCAGTTTAAAAGCTGGATTTAAGACAGGATTTTTAGGGGATATGAGCTTCGAGAATTTGCACAAGGAAATATTATTTCCCTCCCTTCTCCCAAAGGATCAAATACTCAGACATTCCAATCATTAAAAAAAAAAAAAAAAAAAAGTATTCACAAATTTCAGGTATCACATGAAACCATGCCCAAACTTTACGTCCAGAGAAATCAAGCCTGAAGGCTTTACTACAATACATACAAGTCTTATCCTGAAGCATTAATCAGATACTTATGATGATATTTGAAGTAATTTCAGTTCTGCATTAAACCAACATCCCCATAAATTGCTGTACATATGCCAAAGCCTGTTTTCTAGGGACACTGAAGGTAGGTGGCACCCGGCCCTTCAGCAGAACACACGAGGAGGATTGAAAAGCAGCATTTACTTCTTGCCACTTTAGATCTTGTTCTTGTAACTGTTCTTTTATCCTTTGTAGCTCTTCATAACGGATTTTGCGCAATGACTGAAGCTCCTCTGCGCTGACATCATTCAATGATTTACTCCTAGAAAGAAAAAGAGTATTCGGCTTTATCACATCTTAGCTACCATTTATGCAAGTGAAACCTTCGTAAGACAGATGTTTATATTAGTACAACTGAGCGCTCTGGAGTGTTATTTCGAATAGAGCAGAAAACATGGGCAGCTGAATGAGCAAGGCTGGGACATGCTCTAGTGCCAGCACTCAAGTCAGTAGTTGCACATTTAGGCAAACAAAATCGGCTTAAGGGAACAAGCAGCTCTGTAGCAGCTCCACGCTGATCATTCACATTGAGCTCCTCGTACCTGTCTGCTACTTCTGTTTTTATTGACCTTGCTCCTTTCTTTGACCTAAAAGGTGTGTCATCCCCCAGCCTCCCTGAGTCAAAATTCCCATCCTTTCACTTCTTCAGTAACAGCCCCAGAATCACCTCCCATTCTTTCCTTCCTCAGGCTAATCATAAAATCTAGTCAGTTACTGATGCACGTTTCTAAAAGATCAACGTCATTCACTGCTAAATGATCACTTCATGCATGTCCCACTAGCCTACACTAGTCCTCCCCAAGCCTCCCCGGTGCTTTCCATCCAAGTTGGGATGGCTAACAGCCATCTTCTCACTAATTTCTTCAACATGGCTAGAAGTTTCCCCCATGAACTCCTACTCATTTGTTCCCTTTAACCCAAATTCCTCCAAGATCACCCTTCATGCTTTTTTCCCCTCCCTCCAAAGCTATTTTCTCCTTTACTCTTTCGCACTGCAGTGATAAACATAAAAGGACTTTTAATTTAGATATAGGACAAGACTCCTACTCAGTGCTGCCCACAAGCAAAATGCAGGTGTTTCATCATAAGGTTCAATGTTACAATACAAAAGGAAAAATAAAACCCAAAATCCTAGCTTTATTTCTTCAAAAATATTTTTGTTTGCATTGATCTAAAAAAATCTGAATGATGGAGGAGTGTAACCAAGTTCCAACAGGACTCCATAATGTGGCGCTTCTCTGATAAGACACAAAATCAGGTTAAAAACAAAACCGATTCAGCACAGGGCCTTGCTCTAATCTGTTACATACCAAGAGAGCTCTAAACTAACAAACCAGACTCTCACTTCCTCCCAAGAGGCCCAACTCACTTTCGTTGGTAACTTAAGACTTTGGCATCTAGAAATAAAGACTACAGCATTAACTCATTGTACCTGTTTCCTTATCTATTTTCTGAATGGCAAGAATGCCAAATTTAGCAAAAATCTCCTGGTCACTATTGCAGAAACTCTTTTCTTGTACAGTTCTTTTCCTCATGTTTTTTTATGGTTAAGTCGCATCACATGTAGAAATGGTTTTGGGTAAACGAACTGCACACAAGTATCAAAATCGTTCCAGATGAGTTCAAGAAAACTTACATGACTAGTTTCCTTTCTTTCTCTTGAGTTTCTATATCTACCTGCAACAAAATAGGAAAATCTAGACCTAAATACAATATACCCTCTATGGGTATACTCATATATTCATACTGAGGAATAGGATGTTAGTTTCAATTCTAGTCTTAACTTCAAAATCTAACTAAAGGCCTGATCCTCCTGAGTCACCCTCCCTTAACATCTAACTTCTTCTGAAACATTTCTTGTTTCTTCTGGAAGTGTTTAGCCATTTACCAGGTTTCGCCTCAGGGTAAAAATAAACATGTAAATAAATAAATGTATGGGTTTGTTGTTTGGGTTTTTTTTGTTGTGGGTTTTTTTTGTGTGTTTTTTTTTTTTTTTTTTTTTTTTTTTTTTTAATGAACACCATGCATAACCAAATACGTAACATGCCATCACACAGTAAATGTAAAAAATATTTCTCTTTGAGCCATATTACATTGTAAACAAGGCCTAAGTTCATATGGCACTAACCAATAAGTTTACCACTGAGGATTCAATAACCTGGAGTATATAGAATAACCACAGAACACTCAACAATCCCATGATAAATACCATATTGTTAGTTATTTTCAGATTCTAGCTGTATAGCCTTTGAAATAAAATATTTACTAATCTTCCTTTACATTTCTGAATATTTTAAAGCCTAATTTAAAAAGAGAACAAGTACTTCACTTCAGCAGCAATAAAATATTAGAGCTGATTTTCAAAGTGCCTGATAACCCTAACTCAGATACCCTAGACGCCAGCGAGAACTTTTGCCAGACACATAGCTTTTAGTCTCTTACATTCGTTACATAAATTGCCCAAGCAGAGAACAACACAGCAGCATGCACAAGTTGTTTTCAGCATGAGTTTTTAGCTACTGTGCATGCATGGAAATTTAAAGAGGCAAAAATAGCGTTATGATCTTTCAAGCTTTTATAAAACTTACCCTTGCTCATCAGAAAGCTTTTGAAACAGTCTGAGAAATCAGAAACCAAAAAAGAAAAGATTCAGTGTCTTGATATTCATAACAACATTAACACCACCAGTACACCAGCACTCCCAGTAAGTGAAGGGGAAACTGAAAGCTTGAGGACCAGCCAGTATGGCATAGCACATCAGAGATCTGACACTAGTCAAAAACCACATCAGGACTTGCACGATATACAAGTCAAGCAGAAAACTGACAGAACAAGGCTGTCTGCAAGTTTCCAACACTTCCGATTTAGCAATACTGCATGAATAGAACCCTGTATTAATTCTGCATGGCTTATTCCAGTGCTGCTGAACAGCATGATGCTCAAAAGATACTCATTTCAAGAAATGAAAATTAACACCAACTCAAGTCTCAACAAGAAGCCTAGCTTACAAAGGCTGTTTTCTTGTTACTTCAACCATCTCCGATATGAAATGAAAGTAATACTTGGAATAGCTAAGAATAAGAGGCCATATATAGATGTTTAGCACATTAAGTGGAGAACCAAAATTCAATCAGTGTGGTTCAAGAGAATTTTTAGTATTCTTGAATGAGTATTTTATTCTACTGAATGAATTCTTAAAACATGAAATATTTTCAAGCACTTCAGAAATATTCCTCAGTGAAGCTTGCCCTCTGTTAACAGTATTAAGCTTAAAAATTAAATGCAGCAACACCGAAGTATCAACTGGAACGTGGAAGTGTCTTAGTCACAAAGTAATGATGCACAGCTGGGAGAACTGCAACTTGCAATGCCGTATTTTCAGAGGAAACATCTGAAACTCTGCTCTCCCCCAATAAGTACAAAATCTAAAGGAGAGCTAAGAAGTAGTTAAAAACAGTATTCAGTCAGATAGGAGAAATTTTGAGTAAACAAGGAAAGGATTAAGGAAAGTATTAATCAGGACTGTATGAAAGCAGGGAGAAAATACTGGCACAATAAGCTATGTCACAGTGGAATTTAATATTACATGGACGCACACCTTCCGTGCACCGTGACTTTGGGCGGGCAAAACACCACCAGTTTTCTTTTTACCTCATCTAATCATCTCAAATCTGTGGCAGGACAGTTTACAAGCATTTTCAAACTTAGGTGCAAGCAAGAATTCAGAATGCCCATTCCCAGAATTTGTCGTTAAAGCATTCATGTGTTTCAGAAAATGTTTTTACCAATTACACTGGGGGCGGGGG
>KL254748.1:0-22305 GCA_000699545.1 Podiceps cristatus | reverse complement strand
AAAACTAAACGAAGTCCCCGAGGGGCAGCCTCACCAGTGCCAAGTACAGGGGCACTATCACCTCCCTACTCCTGCTGGCCATAAAATGGAAGTTATTCTGAAATTTCCCTTAAAATACAGCTGTTTCTTTCTGCTGTGTTTCTCCCTCATACCCATCCAAGACAGCTAGCCACCTCCACCCGGTGTTCTGTTCAGATGAGGGTATGGACTGAACAAGGACCTGGGAGGCCTACATAACCCATGCAAGAAAGTCACAACAGAACCTTTAAATCTGCTAACAAATCTGTTCTCAGACAGGTTTTTGCCTGGGGTGTGGAGGGTGGGAGAAGGTTTGGAGATGGAGAGGGAGAATCCTAGTTTTGTTGTTGTTTTAAATAAACTATTTCAGCCATACCAAGAGTTGTCAGCATACCTAGTTTCTAAACGAGCTGGACTTGAACTGAAGTGACCTCGTCTCCCCAGCCTTGCTAATAATACTTGAGAAGACGATCTGTGAATTTAAGTTCTTGATAAGCAAAACCGTAGTAGTAATTATTACAAGTAAAGATAGAATAGAATAGAATAGAATGTTTTGGGTTGGAAGGGACCGCTAGCGGTCATCTAGTCCAACCCCCCTGCAGAAGATGCTGTGACAATCACACATTTTAGTCATCTTATAGACAAAACCAGAAAGCCCTACAAGCTTCCAGGGCTGCAGTATCAGATTTTGAAGACAAACCCTGCCAGTACTTCAGAAAACCCGATCTGGCCTTCTGGCTGGCTGCCACAAAATCTTTACTTCATTTAAATTCTGCTCCAATTCTACTCTCTGTTGTTTCACTGCTTCAGGGAGCTTTCACTTCACAGTGAGGGCACCTCTGCCAGTCTAGCCCTGCCTCTGTAAATAATTTACTGGTTACATGATTTCATCATAAGCAGTGACTGGAACTGCAGCATTGGGGAATTTAAACCATGACTGCCAAAAACGTCCACTTACCAGAATCTTCCCCAACAGCCAGAGCCCTATCAGTGGCCCTTAGGCAATGCCTGGCAGACCTGAAGCAAGCCTCTGTTTGCTGCAGGAACCACCAAATGTGTTTCATCAAGATGGGGATGAAAATCCCCTCCAAGAAGGGTAACTACTGCAACACAGCCACAGTAAGCTTCAAATGGAATACACTGATAAAGCAAGGGGAGCGGGCACTCCACACGGATTCCCCCGTAGTGTCTTTGAGACAGTGTCTCATATTCCTTTTAAGATTCATTATGTCTCATGCTCAGAGAAAACAGCCTCAAGACAACTACGGAAGATCAAACCTCTTACTAGCCCCTTGGAAAACTAAACAGCCTCACGCAGGCTCTTAAAAATATGGAAAGGGCAAGGAGGTACCTCATCCACAACAGTCAGCTGCATCCCTTCACCTGCATAAGTCATTAAAACCCATACCATTGTCTTCACAAGAGGAATGATGATAAGAAAAATTTTACTCCTCTTTTAAAGGCCTTCAGAACAATCTTTCATATGTAAAACTACTTGTCAGACACACAGTTTGTGACATTGGGGCAGTCCCAGAAAAAGAGCACACAAATCTCGCTCCACAAGGATATAAGGTTTCATTATTTGAAAGCATGACCATAGAACTCAGAGCACAGATCATACCTTATTAACACACATTTATATACATTTTATATATTAAGGTAAAAATAATTGTTTCAACAGAAATAATGTCATAGATAGAATAAGATGAACTAACAGTTAAGAATAAGGATAGTTACTAACTCATGAAAATGGGGTATATGCATTTTAGATACTTAGTTTCAGGTATTCAGGTTTTCACCCTCTGAGACCTTTTGCTTGCTCAGCACAAGAAATCCGTGCAGGCATAGAAGACTTTGCTTGCTCACCATAATGAATATGTATTAGACAGGCATAATAATTATATTAGTTAGGTGGGACTTTGTAAGTGTGTATAAATATCGGATGGAGAAACCCAGTAGGCATGCCTGATTTGTGGAAATCTTCCACCTTGCACCCAGCACAGAATAAAACAATGTCTCTGCTCTAAACGTACTTTGTGTGTTTTGGGATCTATCTTCTATTTCAGGCAACAGGTGCAGCTCTGAAGAAGTTTACACTCTGCATGAAGTTAACTTGTGAATGGATCCATTAAGAACTCATCTGAATGCTTACAGAGCAGAAAGCAAGACAGAGCAGTCACTAGAATATGGTCTTCCACAGCCAGCAACTTCTTTGAGAAGCTGCAGGATAGCAGTGATGTGAATTCTCCATCATTAGATAATGAAGTACCTGCTTATCTTCAAAAAATTTTTGCCGGGAGTTACAGATTTCTCTCTGCAAACTCCATGAAATTATTTTACTGATTATTGTGTTTGGGTTTTTGTTTTGGTTTTTTTTTTTAACTTATTAATAATGTTACAAAATAATTCAAGCAGAAGGAAAGTTCTCATCAAAATTGCAAAACAATGGAAGATATGATGGCAGTTCAGGACAAAGAAGTTATAAATATTTGCATTAGCACACTACGGTCTGATTTGTCATTGGCTTTTTATCATGATTTGGTTAAACTCACCACCACCACAAGTATTCCTGTTCTAGTTTATCTTCAAATTATTTCATCTCAGTATGTTCATATACATAACCTGAAATTCAGGGTTTAGGACCTCTTCTAAACTAATTGCACTGTTAACCATCTTTTGAATGTTAGCCAATTAAGGACACCATTGAGGGACAGTTGGATTGACATTATTTATATTTACTTACTTTTAACTTAAATTGAGGGGGGAGGGAATAATTACATTTATTATAACCAAGCCTGGAACTCTGCCTATAATTAAGGATCTGACACTTCTTAGAACTACCCTGTTTTCGGTTGCTTAAGACATTTGCCAAACTATCAGTGTGGTCACAGGTTTCATACAGTAAGTGTTTTGCTGCTACTTTACTTAGAGGTGAAAAACAGATTCTGTTAAAATGATGCTGTCATGCCCAAGAGTAAGACTAGAAAAAAATAGCTTGTAAAATCCGTATTAAAATACTTTTTGAAAGTATTGTGTTGACAAATTCTAAAACTGGAAGAAGCTGAATTTAAGATGTGGCAGACAGGCTGCCTCGTACCAAGGGTGTGGCTTTTGGTCGGTTTGCGGCTAGCTTTTTTTTTTTTTTTTTCTTTTGGGGAAGCAGAAGGGGAATAGAAGGAGGACTGCTCATTTTCTTGACAAAATACAAAAATTATAGGCCTCTGAAAAACTTCAGAAGAGGTTGTTAGTTTGAAAACTCTCTTTTTCACAGACCAGCATCACTGGACATGCTCTACAGCTTCTCTAGGACAGTGGATTGTTCCACATGCTGCTTTCATAGGCAGGTAAAGATGTGCTCAGCTGCTTTATGAACAAGCTGAGGTGAACCTACCTTCAGGTCCTCCTCCATCAGCCAACCACCTACTCTGGTAAAACTGGAACTAAAAGCACAACTCTCTAAGCTCCTTGCTTTTGCCAGGGAAGCACACAAAACAGGAAGTAACCAAAATACTGCTAATATATGAGAAGCAGAGAGAAGACTAAACACAGGCCAGTGAGAAAGCAGCAGTGGTGCCACTGCTCAGAGAGCAGGCAAAAGCAAAGGAGGTCAAAACCCAGGTAGAAGATGCAACTGAAATAGAAAAAAAAAAAAAAAAAAAAAAAAATGCTTATAGTCTCCAAAGAGCAACACTGCTAGGTACCTGGCATTTATTCTCTGATTCCGGTCAAAATGTCATGCTTAGGAAAAAAAATATTATTGTAGTAAGAAACAGTAGGAAATAAACTGCTAAGTTCAAAGCATACAGAAAGAGATTTTTCTCTTTTTAATGATATCTTGTTTTCAATATATAAAGTTTTGGGGTTGGGAGGGGGGGTGTTGGGGTTGGTTTGAATTGCTTCCATATCCTTATGGCAGGCAGCTCTCACCAGAGTACCTTGATGCCTGTAAAACTGATTTTTCAGTCTTTTCTCTGTTCTTCCTGAGGACTCTTTGCAGTCTCCTTCCTGGTAGTCAGTGGAGTTAAATCTCAAAACTTTAAGAACATCTTTAAATGCTCCTCTAATTCACCCAAAGATACTGATAAGATACGAAATGTGGTATAAGGAGAATCAGCATTACAGAAGATGATGCAACACTTCAAGAGAGAAAGTCTTTGGAAACATATACAGGCCTTAAAGTTTCTAGCAATGCACATTTATGAAACCAAACAGCCTCCTCACAAGACAAGCAACAATTTCCAAATTGAAACTAAAATCACTTTTTATCCCATAGGATGAAATCATCTGGGCAGAACTGGGGATACAAGAGTTATCCAGTGGCAACAGGACAAGCCTACAGGTGCAGACCTCGAGCAGTATTCTGCCAAAGACAAGGTCGATTTGAGGCAAGCCACTCTTGTGCCTCAATTCCTTGCCAGGAAAAGGAGTAGTTAACACAGACCTATCTCAGCTGGATATATTCTCTGCTTGTTATCTGGCACTCAGAATAATACTAAGACTAAGAATTCTATTATTCTTTAGCATTTGTGAGGATAGCAGTAGCAGGGAGTATTTGTTTTAAAGAAGATGAAAGCTTAAAAGGAAGTGCCAATCCGTGGCAAAGCTTTATCTTTCACATGAGAAAGTGCTACGTGGACTCCTAATATTTAACTGAACAGAGAGATTCCAATGCTTCAAAAGTCTTGAGAGATAATTCAGCTACTTCAACAACTAGCTTATACTTGTATTCAGTAGTATTTAGAGAATTACATCAGGAAACAAAAATGGTAGGATACAGTGTATTTTTAATTAATATATTGGTTCTCTGCAGATTCATCTGGTTTTGGTACCAAACGAAACTACATATGAAGGAAACTGAACTGAGAGAAGGAACATGTTCATACTACATCAGAATCAAGTAATTATGCACAAACTGTGTGCATGTGTCAGACTAATATCAAGTCAACTACTTAGATTCACTAAGAAATCTACAAAGACTTTTAGAAGAAAACAAATCCTCTCTGCTCAACCTTTTCCAGCAACTAACTCAAATTTGATTTGTTTTTTCATGTGCTTATTCTTTATTATATAGCTCGTGAGGAGGATTCATTCTTCACACCAATCTAGTGCCTAGAGCTTTGGCCATTCAGCCACAGAAGAAAATTAGGCAGGAAAAAAGTTTATCTTCAATTATGTTAGCAGCATTCTTGCACCTCCCTAGCATTTCTTGTGCTTCCAAACAGTAAAGTATTGAAATAAACTTTTCTGTTACAGATCTCTTATCTTTTCATCTATGAACCAGTACTATACCATACATTCTTCTATTTTCATCCACTATTTATCTGTATGCCGCAACAGATTTAAATACTTTTAATTCTATTGTACTTTACCATTAATACAGTTTGAAATCTGCACCTAGTCAGCATATTCCTCCCACAGTAAAGAAATGATAGTTCAGTGCTCACGGTCCCATTAAAACCCACAATGGTTTTAATATGGCAATAGTGTAAGGCTTACACTTATTAAATTCAGGAATTTAATAACACTATATCCCCTTTTTTTGAAACTTGGATGCTAAAAGTTTTGTCTGTCCAAAGATGACTTAAAACGTTGTCTGCTAATTCCAAAGTCACTAATTTTAAGACCATAGTCATTCTGCTCTCTCTCACACACAAGGAGCCTTAAGAAAACTTACAAAGCTATTAGCAAAAATAATGGCCGTTTCAAATGCAAAGGGAATCAAAATCAGCTGATTTCAAGAAAAAAATAGCCACAGCTACCTTAAAGTTTCATCATAATATATATAGCTTAAAATTCACCAAACTGCACTGCGAAATTGGCAGTATCTGAGTAAATCCATATAATCAACTTTTATTGATTCTCAGATAGTAGCCCACTGGATTCCCTCACACTAAACTCACTACTCGAGATGTGAAAAATGAATACCTTCAGAAAAGGTTAACAGAAAGCACTCTTAGGGTTTCATATGCTTGTTTAAATGTCCTTTGCGTCTTAAGAGTTTCTCAATAGCTACAGGGAAGGCAGGACTTAGAGTAATTCTACGTATACTGGTATTAGACACCAAAACATTCCAGCAACATAATTGGATAATGCTATGGCTCAAACTACCTCTTATCTCGCCTTCACGGGCAGAACAGGCACTAGGAGAACATCTGATAGAAGAGAGAAAAAAAGGGAAAAAACACAAGGAAATATACAAAGATGAAAAAAGGAAATAAGAGTAATGAAATTTCAGCTCATGTTGCTACACTTTGGTTTTACTTGCAATAAAAACCCAAGGATACTCACTGTCAAAAGAAAAGAAAAAAGTTACATTGGGAATGTTCCAGCTTACTGCTGCTTCTAAGAAATGAGGTGAAAGCATGTCAGAGTACAGACACTTGGATTTGCTAATTTATAAATAGATACAGCTTTAGATTAGAATTTCACTTTCATCTAAAATAAGGAACATCCACTACATGCCTACCAAATAAGCACTACATTTTTACTGAATCATTAAAACATATTCACGCAGTTGGGCAATTGTACACACTACCAAAAAAGCTATTTAGTCATTTGGTCAGCTATCTTAGCTGTTTATTAAACTTCACGGGAGCAACTCAGTCAAACAGAGGAGGATGAGTGGATGATACAAAACAACAGATATTTGGAATCTGTAGCCTGCTTGGGGTAACAAGTCAAAGAAATTGAGAGGTCAGGAATGATTATAAAAAATTCATTTTAACTATGTAGAATTCAAAGAGCAGTAAGGTAAAATGCAAGGTAAACCACTCCAAAAATATCTTTCAAATGAAAATGGTTTTTCTTTTGAACTATTTGTATAGAAATGAAACAGAGTAGTTAATACTGGTAAGAAATTAATAAACACATTTCTTCTAAAAACAAAATTTCCTTTAAAAATTGGTATCTCTAATAATTGTATGTTTTGCAATAAAACCCCTGCTTTTCACAACTTATGGACAAAAGTGTAGTTTTAATAAGTACAATGCTTTCATGACCTGCTTTCAGTTACGTCTTAAAAAACCATCAGTTTGGGATTGTAACGAAAGAAATCCAAAGTGGTGAAGTAGATGACAACGGACTGGGAGCCAGCAAAGCAGAGATCTGTTTCTTTGCTGGCGGCAAGCTAAGCAACAGTGAGACACTTCATCTCACTATGGTCCTCCTTTCATCCACTGTCTATACAGTTAGTAAGTACTCTGATGATTTTCCTCATTACAATCACTTAGGCCTCTTTTTTTTTTTTTTTTCCCCCCCCCCCTTTTAACCATCTGTACTGCAATAGTCAGTGGTGTGCGCAGCACAAGTTCTCAAAACACAACTGATGCCTCAGAACAGAAAATCCAGGGAATGAGACTTATCTCCAGCTCCCAAGAAACAGCAACATTTATGGCAACTTAGACAATTGCTTAGAGGGGGAAAGCAGCTATTTTTAACTATTTTGCTTAGTGTCTGCACTTGAGGGAGGCTCCCATTTCCTTTCTTCGTCTTATGTAGCAGCCGTAACTACTATTTCCCTTTCCTTCAGCTGCTTTTACAAAATATCTGGGCTTGCAGCTTGCGACAATGCACTGTCTTCAATACTGTCACAGTTTCAAAGCAAAAGCCAAACACTGCTTCCAAACCAACTTCTGCCCTGAAGGGCAGCAGGCAACTTTACCTCTGAATGCATCTATTTATGTTCCACACAGAAATAGCAAGCCTGAATGAGGTAAGGCCATGAACGTGAACCAGCAGGCCAGTTCGGGGATCCAGATTTTAAGCTGCTGGTGTTTAGTGCTGCTGGTGCTTCTGCTAGTAAGTGCAAAGGGGTTGCAGCTTTCACACAAACCTATTTTGATTGTGCTACTTAAGCACTGCTACTTGGTGTGACCATTTGCACTTAGACAACTTCACTCAAGCACAGGAATCTGTAGAGGCAGACAGCACTGTATGATTTGTCAGCTCCTGACGACTAAAAGCAAGTATTTGGTGGATCATTAAAGAGGAATTTAAGAGCTTCTCTCTAGGAGTATCATTGTGAAAGACCTAGTTAACTGACTCTAGTTTAATTCTATTTATTTTAAAGCTACAAGGCATTTATTATCATATGCTAAAATAAGTCTTCTGCATTCCTTAACAGAACCGGATAAACGCTACTATATGCCAGGTACGGGACAGGAGAGAGGAACTCTTTCCTCAGAAATGAGACATTCGAGATGAGGACAGTCTTTGTCTTCGCATTTGTATACATTTGGTGAATAAAAACCGGAAGGATAGGAAGGGCAGAGCAAGCAAAGGCTACAGCAGTTCTAAGCTAACTTCCAAAGCCTGATCTCATCAGTCTTGCACAATACAACTCTAAACACAAAGATGAGAATTCAAAATAATTCCAGCAGAACTACAAGGAAAGGTATCCGCTATCACACTAATGACTAGACACAGACCTCTAAAAGAGCGTGATGATTTTGTTTTTGAATTGTCACATCCCACTTTCCCCCCCATACAGCAGTTGACAACACTGAGAAGAATTTTGGTTTTCTTCTACACACAGTGCAAAAATGTATTACCAGCTTGCTTTTCAAAAGTCCTCCATCCCTCTACTAAAATGCACTATAGGAGAAATAGTGGCATGGAGCCTGTATATTCCCCACGGACTGGAAGAGCCATGCACACAATTTTACCCTAACTGCCCCCCTCCCCAAATCCTAACCAAAGCTTCATATGATTCTACCAAAAGTATTGTTTAAAAATATGTATCTGAAATCGCTTCCTTAATTACTCACTCAAGCTCATGCATGTTTAAAACAAGTTCAGTAGATGAGGCACCTCTCGTGGGCTATACTGAGCCAAGTTTATCTAGGCAATGACTGTCCTATACTGCCTCTCATCTTGTCTGACTGCATTTCCCCCAGAACATACAAAATATACATTCACAGAGGATCTGTCATCTGTCAGTCAAGATTCTTGGAGTTTGTGTTCTTCAAGACAATAAAAGCAGAAAAATAAAAGAGCCCCTCTTTTAGTAAGCATACCAGAAGAGTCAGGGAAGACAGGGAAGAATAAACTTCAGTCTTTTGCACTTCCTTTACGCATCCCACTTGATCTGAGCACTTAGCAAAGAATCTCTTTTTAGTAACATAATACAACTTCATTAAAGTGAAGAAATGCATAAACCAGCAATGTTTGAGTTTAACTAAAAATGGGTTTTACAGTAACTAAGAGGAGTAAGTAAAAATGAAGAAGAGAGAATACCAAGAAAGGAGCATGCTTGAGCCACCTCCAAACTGGGGAATATAGCATCCAAGGCAAGAGAGGAGCAGGAAGGTCTGCAACTGCGAAAGTCTATTCTCTGCAAGAACTTGCAATTACCCCTTTTTCCACCAAATAAGGCAGAGATCCTGCAGAGAAAAATACTTTATAAAAACTGTCACAATTATGCACAAAGCAGCTGAATTAAGGACAGACAGATAGTTAAAACAATGACAGTTCATGGGTTTAGATGACTAATTTCATGTTTGATTTTAATGCTCTGCTTTTAGGTAATCCTGGGTTTGCTAGTGAAAACAAAACTATAGAATTATGCACATCCTCTGCTAAATACAACATTTGCAGCATCCCTTCTTCAAGCGCTCCACTTGGATCTTAAACTGCAGAGGGCTTATCACGACCTGCTCAAGCAGAACAGTTGACAAGGGAGAAGGAATGATGTTCACAAAGCCAGATATGACAAAATATGAAATCACAGTGATAATTTACTGTACACCAAACATTCTACAGCAACTTTGCATGTGCATGCTCACAACTTCCAAGAGCTATCTTAACACTTACTGCAGGCTGGGAGCACGCACACGGGCAACTGAAGCAAAGGAGTCAGCACACTATTTAGTTTCCATCTGAGCTGATCCCATTCCTTTACATCTCTCTGTTCATGAGTTCTTAGCATTTATCCTCAAGCTGTCAAGGTGCATCTCACTGCTGGTGCCTCCTATGTTATCAGGGGCATCTGCTACTCACTGTTTGTCCTCATATCACCAAGAAAACTTGAAAATAGCTTCCCACACTTTCCTCAATAGCTGTGCCAACGTTTCTCCCCTCAGCAGTCCTCCCCACCTAATCCTGGTAGTGTCTACACAGAAATCAAGCTAACAAATCCAGCAGAACTAATTAAACTGGGCTCAGCTTGTGCTACATCACACTTTACCTTTGAACCGTTCCTTGGAAATCTTGCTTGAAAAAGTCAAGGCTCACTCTGATATTCAATTAAAGGAGGGAGAGGAGTCTCTAATAGTGTTTACTAATACTTCTTGCTATAAAAGTGTACTTCAAACTTCCTCCCACCTCAACTAGCTAACAAGCTTTTCCTTCAATCAAATATAATTAGCTGTATAGCACATCATGAAACCATTTCTTTCAAAAACCACCACCCCTATGAATTGAGAAGAAACCAACTTTCTGCCATTCAGACAGCAGCCTTTCAAGTCAAGACCCTTAACCCTAGGAAGGGCATTGCTGGTGATCGCACTGAGCTCCCGACTTGCCCCTAGGTGTGCCCACCGCAACACATTCTTTAGCTGCAAGGTCACTTAAAAGGTGATTAGCCTTCCTTGTTTGGTACAGGATGAACAATGCTCTTGTGCCTGTCTAGACTGAAACTTGATGGAATGCAGTAACCTCTGCACCTTGTATTCCCACACCTCAGGGAAGTGAAGCAAGCCCTGGTGTTATCAATTAAGCACTGAAACTAACTGCTTTATGTAATTGCCACAAAGGTATTTACTATCAGATTCCATCGCATACGTCATCCTCATTTGTTATTTTTAGCTGAAATATATAATAACTGTTTGTATGTGGCATTCCTAGATTATTTTAAAATATTTAGTTGCAATTGTATGTTGAAACCACATGTTAATTACATAAAGCTAAATTCATTATATGCTTATTCTAACCATCCTAAAAAGAATGATAAAAACAAGGGTGGAAAAGGGTGGGCAAATCTAGGAAAAGAATCAAGACACAAACATCTTGTCCTGTAATAACACTGGTAAACATCCAGCCAGGATATCTAGTTTTATCTGAAGAAAGAAGCGTTTCCTGTAGTCTCCCTAAAATGCCTGATCTCCAAAATCTGTGTCAAGTTCAAAGAACAAGCTGTAAATTTATATAAATTAATAAAGTATTCAGAACACTGGAATACTAAAAAGGTTGGTGGGATTACAGCAGCATCTTGTACAATAAGCACTTGAAAACAGAATATAACTGTACTGAACTTCATTGTCCCAAAGTGATCCTCATTTTAAGCTTATAGCATGAACAGAAAAATATGTGAAAAAAGCAATGTTGAGAGGCTCATAACTGGCATCACTTCAGCTCAGAAAAGCAACTTACTTAAACTTCTATTTAAATACAAACATCCACATAACTTTTTGTTTTCCCCTCAGCAATCAGATACAGAAGACAAGTCAGCTGATACAGTAAAAAGTTCAGCATTTCGAATTATCTTGATAAACTTCAATTAGAAGCCTGGCTAAAGGCTGTTGATGTCTTTTATTCGTTTTTTATTTTGCATTATATGCACGAACATATTGCAGGAAGATTGGAAGTGATATATAACAGCATCCTTAAGTGTATGTCGAATCCTGGTATCTGAAAAATACGGATTTAACTACATTTTAAGATTTGAAGTTGACATGAAAGATACCATATGCCTGACAAATACATGAAACCTGCCAGCAAAGAGGAGACGTATCTCTTCTTGTAAGTAGTAAAACAACATTAAAATATAGGTACTATTTGTAAAACTCCATAGCCATTCAATCACTTAAATTAAGCATTACCTAAGACACTGCACTGATTTTCACAAATATTTAACAGCAATTTTATGGAAAATTAAACCAAATGCAAGGAGGTAAAGTCATAAAAAGGACTGAGGTTCTATGCAAGTTCTTATTTTAGTTTCTACAAGTGTGCATTATTCAGGTTCTTTGTATAAAAATATGCTTGGTAAAGTTTTGCATTATTTGCCACATAAAAATCTTTTTAAAAAGTTAAAATTTTAGTATTCATCTGTTTCTTTACACTCCCAGCAGTTCAAAAAAAAAAAAAAACAAAAACACCCAAAAAAACTGTTGCTGCTATTTGGATGGGTATCAGCTATGCACAGTGCAGTTCAGACACAATTCTGGGGGACATATTCTGGATTTACTGGCAATTCCAGATGCTTTCTCACTCCACTAGTGCAAGCTTCTTTCTGTAACAGGACACACAGTTGCCCTGTGTGCTTAGCATTCTTCCCAATTGGTCCCCCAGTTTTTAATGAGAATCTTAATTAACTGTGGAATTTTTTCACTTTTCCACCTATCTTCTTCCCTCGTTACTGGATCGCTAACTCTGTTCACACAGTTTTGTCTACACCATGTTAAAGGCCCTTTCTTTATTCCTCTACATGCCTTATTATGTTCTCATCCCAGTTCTTTTGTTACTAACCCTTCTCCCATCCTTCCAAAACCAGTAGAGAAAAACAAGTTGTTGTCAATTATATCACTTTGACAGTATCTGCTTCCTTTCACAGACCTTCACTTACTTCAAGATGAAGGACCTTGTTTTGATGACTGCTTCAAAGTACAGGAGACCTGAATAGTTGCTTTCACTTTTTAACTCTTCCATTCACCAGCAAGACACAACTCAACACCTGTTACTGCGTTCCCTCGTAAATGCCTCTAGATTTCCTCAGTGAAGTAACTTCTGCTCAGAATATACTTGCCAGTCTCATATATTACAGCACTGCTTATTATTTAATTGTCTTAGGATCTTATTGCTATTTTTTTCCCCTGCACATGGGAAAGGGAGAAAATATTCTTGCATTCTCAAAGTGAAACCATGAAGTTGTTTAAGTTATTATATTATTATTGTATCACTAGTCTTTTGTATTTTACACTCTCTCTCCCCATTTTTTTAAATTCATTTACTATGTCGTGTCATATTTGGATTGTGTATTCCTGTGCCCAAAGGCCACATCTACAATTTTAAGTAGTGTTATATAGTCTGCATGTAGATTAGTAAAGTAAGAATTAGGGGGTTACTTGTTTTGCACATGAACATTCTATTCCACTACTTCTTAAAATAAGGGAAGTTAAATTTGCTGACACCTTCATTAATGGTACTACTTCTCTGACAGGAAATAATAAAAGCAAATACAGTCTCTCTATTTGCCATTTAAGACATTTCTAAGTTTGTACTGAAAAAATAAGTAAAAAATATTTACTAGATTCTAAATTATTAGCTAAAACAATGCTAAACAACTGTGGCCAAATAATGCTGTTGCAGCAGAACACTATTAACTACTACAGACTAAATTTAACTAAAATTTAATTAGGCCAGATTCACCTTAGTATAGCTAAAAGACAAGTTATTTAACAGGTCCTGGTAGAATCTGGATGTAATTAATAAGTGTAAAGTTTACCAGTCACACAAAATAAGCTGTTTATAAGGACTTTTTGGAAATGAAGAACATCAAACAAACAGCTAATTTGCTAATATTAAGCTACTAGGTTTTCGCAGTGAAGCAGATTGGTATGCTCAAATTTTGATAACATACTGAGTACATAAGGATATATACACATATAGACACACATATTTGTGTATTACAAGTCATCTTCATTGTATCTATGCATTACGCACTAGAATTGAGGATTTGCATACATTCAATATAAAGAAGTTTACAGATAGATCCAAATACTGCTGCACGGGGCATGAGAAATAATTTACCCTAATTTAAAGAGAACTAAACTGTTTTCACATCTTGTTTTCACTCATTTAGATTCACAGAGTCATTCATCCCAGCCTGCAAAGCAGAGTAAGAATAGCACAGAACACTAGAACAAGTTCTTCCACTTCTTTAGTCCTACTAAAATACCAGCAGCAAGCTCTGCGAGACAGGAGCATGCGCCCTGACCGGGTACTTGTCTACTCTTACAGCTGGCAGAGCCCAGGCCTGTGTGGCTATTTCAATCATGGCAGCTGCTCTGGCTACAGCTCCCTGGCCTGGGCCACTACAGCTAGAAATAAAGGAAAAGAACTTTAAACATGCAAATATAAGAAACCAACACCGTGGTGGCATCCAGACGAATTTCATTACAGGGTTCCTTTTATCCTTCGCTGATTGCAACTGAAATTACTTTAATACAGAAAGACTGGTTTTGGACTAAGTGCCTGCTTTGCATGGATATATATGGTGGTGCCGCAGTGCAACTAAAAAGATAGGTGCTACAATTTTCCTACGACACTCTCAGTTTTCTTCAGCTTACTATATCGGCTCTACATATTATTCATAACTCAGACAGCCAAATATAATGAAAATTTATATTTAAGAAACAGTAATCATAAAAAACCCTATCTTCAGCTAAGAAGCTCCCCTCTGCAAATAAATATAGAAAAATAATTTCTAGGGTTTAGGTTTTAAACAAATAAAAGGACTGGGAAACTTAGCCATATCTACAGTGTACAGTATGTGCAGACCAAATTCGTTGCAACTTAGAAGGTATAGGGACACAAAGCCCCCCAACTAAATCAGCTTTACTGACTTCTGTCTGAAGAACAGCACCAGAAGGAAGGATTAATTTTCAAGTAGGTTCAGCAACGAACTAACTAGAACAGAATCACTCCATCACTAACAAGAGCAAACATTTTTTAGTAGCGAACAACTAAACATACCCGTTTATTTAATACAATCATTACTATGGAAAATAGCTTTAACAGTAACAAAATCCATTATTTTTCCTGATACAGGTTTGTCAAATCTACCAAATTTCAGAATAGCAAAGGATTGTGGATTAGCTTAAATGATTGGAAAACCTAATTAAGGTTCTCTAATATGGATGGTCTAGGAGTTTTGTTCCAAGTATCTGTACCCATGCTGCTTTTGTTACAGAAATAAAACTATTTTTAACACAAACCAAGTCAACTGAGTAAGTCTGATAAGGCAAAAGCAAGAGCAGTAGAGTATGTTTAGTCAGTCGTTCTCACTGAACTACGTGAAAGCTCCTCACACCAGGCGAATCTGACCTTTGTGCCTTATGCAGAGGGAAATGTACTTCATGCCAAGAATGATGAGCTTGGGAGATGACACTACCAACGCCCAACACTTTGATATTAATTAAGTGCTGCATTCTCTAATGTAGAAATTAAGGAGCCCAATTAACATATATGACCTACAATTATACTTTCAGTCATCTCAAAAAAAAAAAAGGAAAAAGCAACCTTCTACCCATACCCATATTTTCTTACACCCATCCTGCTTACAGAAAAAAAAAATATATATAGTAGAACAAGGAGCATCAATGTAGTGTAAGTTTTGGGGTAAATGTAATGGTAGTCACTGCTATGCACCGCTGCTAGCATTACCTTGCCCACTTGCCAGTAACAGTCAGTACAGCAGCTTACTATACCACCAGCTGTGTCATTGTCTGCCATTTACTCTAGCCCAGGAGGCGACAGTACTTCCCTTTCCATTACTCCTGCTTAACACAAACAATAAAACTATTTTTCATGCACTTCACAGGTTCAAGCAAATATAATACATATCAAAAACATTCAAACGGACCACAGAAAAAGCCTAAGTGACAATACCATTGAAAAAGATCATAAGGAAGTTTAATGTGTGGTATATCTGAACTAAAGCTAAGTGTATAAACAGGATAGTCAATTAAATCCAGTTTTGAAGGTGTGAAGAACAATGTGTACCACAAAGAGCAACTTACTCATACACACTGTGAAGGTGTAAATGGATGACAGCAGTTCAATAAAGTGATTTGTACATTGTTTTGGAAGTTTAGTTTAAAAAATTGCCTACTACCTTGTCTCAGAAACACGAGTTGTTCCACAAGCTGCAGACTAATTGCCTTTTAAGATGCCCTTTCTCCCACACTTCCTACCCAACCCCCACGCCACCCACAAAAGGGATCCCCAATTCTCCCCCAGAACTCTAAGGGATGCTGGGTGAACAGAAGACACTGTGCTTAGCCCAGAACAGTTCATGCATCAACGTGCTTGTCAGCATCCCTGCACTGACTGGGCAGCCAGTTTTAAGCAAAGAGAATTACCTGGGCTAAGTTCTGCTCCCCTTTCCCCTTGGGAAACCTCTACCTTGGAATTGTCTCCTATATTCAGTTCCTGATTTTCACAAAAACAGTAACAAATTAATCTCTGGAGACTTCTAACATCATTCACATATGATTGAAATTGGCTAGTAGATTCAGAAGTTAATGGTGGAAGTGGAAGGGTTTGCAGATGGCAGTGACCGTCTTCTGTGTCCATAGTACCCATTTTTCCCTCCCTCTCTCAGAGAAATAAGAAACAAAAGAGGAAACACAAAGTACTAAGAGGTGCAGAACCTTTAGAGTTCAAAACAAAAAAATGTGATTTGATGCAAACCCAAGGCAACAATTGACTAAACTGACACACCCCAATGACTTGGAATAAAATGCCATCACCACCCAAAAACCTTGTGGTTTCCAAACTTATGAGACTGAGGGAAAGGAAGGAGGGTAAAGGCATTATCTGAAAGCCTAGGTCTCTCATTCATTCTCACAAGAGAGAACAGAAATCTTCAAAACTGCTACCTATAACTATGTCTGCTTTCCCTCCCCCAGCACAAAAACTTCATTCCACCACACAACTGCAGGCACCCACTCCCCAAATAAGTCTGACAAATCTAAGACACTGTCTCTGCCTGGCTGTCTAATACGTCTTGGTTCTCATTCCACTGCAAACCAGACTAAATCCTCCATCCTTTCAAATCTCCCCTGTCCTGGCAGCCTTTCCTCCTGCTGGTCACACCCAGACTGACCTCTCCATCAGATTCCACTCCTGCTACTCAGCCCAGCTCCCAGCTCTGCAATTAACAGACCCCTTGAGTCAGGAGTGCACCATCACAAATCAAAATTTTAGGAAGAGCAAAAGTTTTCAAAAATAGTTTTCAAAAAATTGCAAAAATGTAATTTTAAAACACTGATAGTCAACTCAAGCATCCCATTGCAAATTACTGTAGCCAAGTTTGAAACACTAGGCTTCAACATACAAACCTATCAAGACTGATGTTCCCAGGCAATGGAGTATGTCTGTGTGCATACTCCATGCTGTACGTTCAGGTGGATTACCACATAGTAAACAAGGCATGTCTTAAACAATCTTGCATTAGAATAGAAGGGGAAAAAACTACTACTGTTGCATTATGAAAAACATGATAATGAAGCACTGTAATGGGACAGACTACCTAGACAGGCTGTAAAATCCTTCTTCATTGGAGATTTCTAGAAATGTTAGACAAACATTGTTATCTGTACTTATGTAACCAGATGATGGAGGAAAAAGAAGTCACTTCCAGCCTTACACTTGTGTGAGCTTACATTTCAGAGAAAGAGAGAGAGAGAGAGAAAGAGAGAGAGAGAAAGAGAGAGAGAGAAAGAGAGAGAGAGAAAGAGAGAGAAAAAGAGAAAAAAAAAAAAAAGCAACACCAAAACCAAACCCCAACAAGAGAGAGAGAGAAAGAGAGAGAGAGAAAGAGAGAGAGAGAAAGAGAGAGAGAGAAAGAGAGAGAGAGAAAGAGAGAGAGAGAAAGAGAGAGAGAGAAAGAGAGAGAGAGAAAGAGAGAGAGAGAAAGAGAGAGAGAGAAAGAGAGAGAGAAAGAGAAAAAAAAAAAAAAGCAACACCAAAACCAAACCCCAACATTTCAGTACTCAAACTGATTTTCTGTTTTGGTGTACAGTTCTTCTATTTCTTCTTATTTTTAAATTCAAATTCAAGCAGTAAGCTGTTCCATTAAGTCTACAAGCTTAATAAAATTAATAGTTAAAACTGCACACAGGCTATGCATAGATTCCTGTTCTACTCAACATAAAGCATCACCAAGACTTATTCAAGGCACAAACATTTTGTTCCAAATCAAACTTTACATACTGCTTACATGCAGCCCTGTCTGGGAAAGTTAGGTTCTGCTCCGAGAATGACAGCACGTGCTCATGGCACAGCCAGACTGAGTCCAAACACAATATAGTTCCAGTGACAGTAAGCCACACACTCTATTGTTTGGAATAAAACATTTCTGAGGAACCTAACATATCAACTTTCTCATTCCTCTAGTGAGAAAGGCAGAGACTAACGAGACTAACTTAGACTAACAAGAAATACTTAATTGAATATAAAAAGGCATGCGAAAGTCAACAAATTCTTTTTTTAGAGAAGTTTGTAATGCATACTAGAGAGGTGTCATCAAAATAACCACTTATACAAAGTTTGCCATAAGCATCATTATAAGAAATACAGTTACACTTCCCTCTGTCCAGCGTGAAGTGAGGTTTGCCTGCCTTCATCAGAGAATAGGCAGACAATTTAGCCAACCTGTTACACTTGGTTCCTTTGAGGGTAAAACCACTCGTGCACAGTATCTGTGTCATGTCTCAGGGCTTGAAATTCGGGCTCCTTGGCAATCAGATGAGTGCAGCTTCCGTTTTCTCACAGGCTATGCCTACACTGCACAGCACAGAACTATGTTAAGTTTGCTTGGAAACTGGAAGCAGCTTAGCTGCAATACCACAGAGGTTCATACAAGCTGGTCTACCTAAGGGAAAAAAGGCTCTTCTCAGCGGGGTGAATGGCTCTGTGCAGAATCCTGTGCTTTCACAGCTACACTATTTCTTTACACAACTAGACAGCTAATGAAGGCCTAGTCTGGCGTACAGGCTGCACTTGTACACGTGGTTATTCATCAAGCATACCAGTCGTGTCCCTCAAGCAAACAGTCTGTTTCCATCTGCTAGGCTAATATTTCCGAGACAGCTCTCCAATCAAACAGAAAAATAATTTTTAGTTTACATTTAAATAAGCCATGAACAATGGGTATGGCTCTAGTGAAAAAGTAGAAATTGGGGTACAGATAGGTTAAAAAAAAAATAATACACAGAATATAAAGAGTCAGTTACTAATTCAAAACACTCCATTAGAAGAACTGAGTTGAATAGCCAAAGGAGGATCTTCCTCATGTCACACAATTCATATTTCAAACAAATAATGTTGAGACAGTAAAGTAACTTTAACTGGCAGCCAGAATTGGATAAAGATGCTTCAGTTGACTCACTTTCATTAATTATTAAAATGATCATTTAAAAAAAATATTTCAATCTCTATCCAATTTCATTCACATTGAAAATTTTGCGGCTCTGTTGAACCACACAGATACAGACTTAAGGAAAGACTCCCAAAGGTAAAAGGATATTCTCTTTATTTTTCACTTTATACTTTCCGCAAAGAAATCACACATTAGACAATGGAATCCTGTCTACCCTGGATGTGTATAAAGAAGGAAAAGTGGTTTAGTATTGCATATCACAGAAGGCAAGCAAGTGAAATGCGGAAAGATTGTATCTTTAGTATCAGGTCCATATGGTCACCCAAACAAAATTGTTTAGCAATATCGGGGAACAGCTCAAAGGTTCACCAACCACCTCTTCAGGCACAACCCTCATGACAAACGCATCTGAATCCTCTAAAATATAAGGGCATATAAGTATGTCTTACAGTTCTAAACAAAAGATTTAGACAGAAATATTTCAGGTCATTTGAGAAATCAAGAACAAAGTGGCACAAACTATTTTTTTTCCCAATGTTACTTTTTAAACCCCTCAAATTTTTACCTAAGACTAGTATAGACAAAAAGTCCTTACTATTGCATTTCTCCTTACAACGAGTAACATATGATTTAAATACAGAGTTACCAGATACATGTTAAGATCTGGATTTTATGGATGAAGCCAGTAAAATTTCCCCCCTAACAATCAGCAAATAATTCTCAACCTAGAGCTAGTTCTTTATTATATCTTCAATTACAAATGTGAATTAAGAACTACCTTCTTTTTTTCATTCATATTCCACATTATAAGTGAAACTATCATCTACAGACCCACTATAAGATTTTTTTTTTTGTCATTATCTTTATGCATCTTTACATCTTTCCTTTCCTGCCCATAGTAAACCCAGGTCTTTGTGAGGCTCTCCCCAAGAAGGTCCAGATATTCTCCTCCAGACAGAAAATTATAAACTTGTTAGGAAAATAGTTTCCCTCTGATGTCACGAGTTTGCATTGATAAACACTCAATTCTATACACTGCTGAGATACAGCATCCATTCACTAATCAGAAGTTATAGGAGTTTTCACAGCTACAAAGGCAGCATTTTCACTCTGATGGGAGTGTACAGTTCATTCTTTGGGGGAGGGGAAGAGAAGAGTGAGTGTTGGCTCTTTCATGAACATAAAAGGGCAGAATTACACATTAGTGTAGCTTCCCCATGTATAGGCATTTTTTTTCTGAAATGCAGTGTAAACTTAAAATCAGCTGTTAGTTAACTTTAAGGCCCAAATCAGTCAGGTAATTACTTTTACAGAGGATTACAAGCAAGGTTTTCTAAAATGTGGATTGTTAACATTTCACAATTAAGAAATAAATCACAATGGAAAAACAGATTCCTATTCACAAAACAACGAAACAAGCTGGCATCATTAATACCCTTTTAACAAGGCAAAACCAGAACTGAAATACTGGGAATGCTGTTGCCAGGTCAAGATTGAGGTGAATTGGCAAAACAGTGCAAATGGGCTCATACTGCACCTGCCCAGCCCTTGGCCTGGTTGAAATCTGTACTTGCTCCTTCAGCAACCCTTCTCCCTCATCAGAGCAGAGAAATTACCAACTCACTGAAGCTTACACAAAGGGGAAAAAAAAGCCTACAGTTTTTAGAAATTACGTTTGAAAGAAAAGTTGAGATGCTGGGCATTCTTGATTCATACGTGCTTTAATACCAAGACTTTTGACCTTCAGAAGTCCCTTCTCCCAGGGAAAAAAAAAAAAAAAATATCCTCAGAAACTACCACAGAGAGATGCTGCAGACATCAGTCTAAAATAATGGCAGCCAAAGGTCAGGATGATAACAGGCAACACCAATCTTCTCATTTAAATCTTTCTAAAAGAGACCTCTTAAAAAGCAAAAGCAAGAAAATTAGGGACTATCCAGTCAGAGCAAGGAAGAAACTGCCTACACATGTACAATTTTCAGGATTTTCCTAATAATGACACCAAGTATCTTCAACTTTGACAAACAATTCAATTCTAAGACCTCACTGAAATGTAATATGGAAACTGCCATCAGCTTGTTGGGTCATCTCAGCAAGATACAGCAATTTTCCTACAAGGATTCATTTATGAATTGCACACATCAGATTACAAAGTAACACGCACACACAAAAACCCAAAACAAAACACAAAACCAAACAAATTTGATCTCAATTAGTAAAAAGACACTAAAGTATCCCAAAACTGCTGGAAAACGCATACAGCAAGAAGAATTGCTGTTAATGCCTAACAAAGCTGGGTAACATTCTGAATGCTCTACCATACCAATCTGTCACCATGACAGAAAACCAAAGGATGCCAGACCAATACACATCTCTCTTCCAATATCACAGCCAAACATCCTACATATCTGACACTGAGCTTCTGAGCAAAATTAAAAATGGGTCTAGAGTGTCCAAAAGTTTAAATAAGGATGCTCTTAGCATAGATGCTTCCAACTTCTTGTTAAAAAAAAGAGCACTCAAGATCTTTCAGCATTTCTCAAGTGTTTTGTGTTACTGTTCTATAATCACAAGTGACAATACAGCTATTTTTTTTCTTCAGATCTCTCCTCCAAGAAAAAAAAAACAACAAAACAAAAAAATCTTCAGATCTCTCCTCCAAGAAAAAAAAAAAACAACAAAACAAAAAGCCCAGTAAGTCTGTTATAAAACTGCAGCACGTTTAAGGCCCCTAAAAGAACCGATGCTGATAAAATTAAAAATGGCTGTGCCCAAAGATCCCACACCAAAACAGGCACAGCTCTGCTGACGATTAAAATATATATTAAAAATTGCTGCATTACCTTACAAAGGGTTAGGTATGCAAAACAAATAGATTATATATTTTGGAAAAAAATGAAATAAGTTATTAGACAAGAGAGGCAGATCTAGGCAAAGCATACATCGTGAATGCAAGTCAGTCCATTTACACAATAAAGCAGATTTTATTCTCGAGACGCTTAACGCATCGGGATTTCAAAACTTTATCAGGCTTCGCCATTGAAATAGATGCACACCACTTTTTAGGGAGACACAGATGTGCCCAAATACCAGCGGACCCCACCCCCCTTCCCTCTGCCAAAATGGCTAGTTCGTTACACCCACTGGCTACTTACCAGCCGCAGTGCTGAGCAGCAGGGTGGCAC